>JADBJO010022357.1:0-15000 GCA_016801955.1 Conus betulinus | reverse complement strand
GAACGGCGGCGAGATACCAAAACTGACTGAAAGATGGCATGTAACATGGAGGGGATTAGGGGATGTGGGAAGAGGTATCGAACCTTACAGAAAGAGTTGACGAAACGTGTGTGTGTGTGTGTGTGTGTGTGTGTGTGTGTGTGTGTGTGAGTGCAAGAAGGTGGAAGACACTAAACGTTATAGAAAGAGGACACCAAAACACTCAAGGCAGATAAAGACCAATGGAAGGAGACTGCAGCTGTAGAGGGGAGGGACAACGTTACAGAAATGGAACACCAAAGCCTGGGTAGTGGTGGTGAAGACACAACATCTCAGGAAGAGGACAAAAGACTGAGGGGCAGATGCAAAGCCTTACAGAAAGCAGACACTAAAGAGTGGAGGTGGGCGTGTGGCATTAAGCCTATTAAAGGATCTACATGATGACTTTGATTACCATGTAAACCCTTTACAAGGAAACACGATTAGTTGGGAGGTGGTGGTAAGAGTGGGAGAGAAAAACCTCATGGATTACACGAAACCCCAATTGCAGGGGGCAGGGGTCAGATACCAAAGTTCATTGTAAGAGAGCATGAAACACGGAGTGGAGTGGAGATAAAGATGGAGTGCAGAAAGAGGACACGAAAAGCTGGAGGGGAGGGAGGGGACGGAAGAGGAGACATCGAATCTTACGGAAAGAGGATATATAAACATGTTTGGTATAAAGATGGACCTAACCCAATTGAAAGAAGACACGAAAAACCTGATATGTGTGTGTGTGTGTGTGTGTGTGTGTGTGTGTGTGTGTGTGTGTGTATGTGTGTGTGCGCGCGTGTGCATGTAGTGCGAGAAGGTGAAAGACACCAAACCTTATAGAAAGAGGATACCAAAACATGCAAGGCAGAAAAAGAATGAAAGGACACTAGAGCTCCCAGGGAAAGACACTCAACATTACAGAAATAGAAGATGAAAGTCTAGGTAGTGGTGGTGGAGAAGACTGAGGCAGAGGCCAAAGACTGACAGGCGAGATGCAAAGCCCTATAAAATGCAGACACTAAAGAATGGAGGTGGGCGTGTGGCATTAAGCCTATCAAAGGATCTACATGTTGGCTTTGATCACCATGTAAAACCTTTATAAGAATATGAGAAAGAAGATAAATTACAGTGAGGAAGCCGGGGGGGGGGGGGGGGGGGGGGGGGGGGGGGGGGGGGGGGGGGACGGCGGCGAGATACAAAACCTGACTGAAAGATGGCACGTAACATGAAGGGGATTGGGGGGGGATGCAGAAGAGGTACCGAACCTTACAGAAAGAGGATATGAAAAGCTGAAGGGAAGGGGGTGGGGGAAAGAGGAGACATCAAACCTTACATATAGACGTGTAAAGATACACCAAACCCTTTTGAAAGAGGACATGAAAACCTTGTGGGGGCAGGGGGGGGGGGGGAGTATGAGAAGGCTGAAGAGACGCCAAATCTTATGGAAAGAGGACAACGAAACCTGGCAAGGGAGAAAAAGACCAATGAAGGAGGACACTACAGCTGTGGGGAGAAAAATGTTACATAAAGAGGACACTAAAGCCTGGGTAGTGGTGGAGAAGACACACATCATCTCAGAAAGAGGACAAAAGACAGAGGAGGAGATACAGAGCCTTACAGAAAACCAGACACTAAAGATTGGAGATGGGTGTGTGTGCATTAAGCCTATTAAAGGATCTACATGTTGACTTTGATCACCATGTCAAACCTTTATAAGAACACATGACTTATCAGGAGATGGTTGTGGAGAGTAGGAGAAAAACTCATGGATTACACAAAACCTATGGCGTGGGGTGGGAGGGATACCAAAATTCACTGAAAGAAAATACGAAACATGGATTGGAAGGTGGGGGGGGGGGAGAGATTCAACCTTACAGAAAGCTTGTTGGGAGGGACTGGACGGAAGAGGAGGAGACATCAAACCTTACATAAAGAGGTTATACAAACTTGTTTGGTATAAATATACACCAAACCCAATTGAAAGAGCACAAGAAACCCCTGTGTGTGTGTGTGTGTGTGTGTGTGTGTGTGTGTGTGTGCATGCGTGCGTGCGTGCGTGCGTAGAGTGCAAGAGGGTGGAAGACACCAAACCTTATAAAAAGAGGACACCAAAAAATGCAGGGCAGGAACAGATGGAATGACACTACAGCTGCCGGGGGAAAGACACTCAACCTTACCGAAATAGAACATGAAAGCCTGGGTAGTGGTGGAGAAGACACTGCGTCTCAGTAAGAGGACAAAAGACAAGAGGGGGACATACATAGCCTTACAGAAAGCAGACACTAAAGAGTGGAGGTGGGGTGTGTGCATTAAGCCTATTAAAGGATCTACATGTTGACTTTGATCACCATGTAAAACCTTTATAAAAAGACATGACTTATCATGTGGTGGTGGTGGAGAGTGGTACACGAAACTCTATGACAGGGTGGGGGGGAGGGGGGGGGAGATATCAAAGTTCATTTAAAGCGAATATGAAACACGGAGTGGAGTGGAGAAAGAGAGAGAGTAGAAAGAGGACACGAAAAGCTGGAGGGAAGGGAGTGGACGGAAGAAGAGGCATCAAACCTTACAGAAAGAGAATATATAAACATGTTTGGTATAAAGATAAACCTAACCCAATTGAAAGAGGACACGAAACCCTGGTGTGTGTGTGTGTGTGTGTGTGTGTGTGTGTGTGTGTGTGTGTGTGGTGCAAGGTGAAAGACACCAAACCTTACAGAAAAAAGGACACCAAAACATGCAAGGCAGAAAAAGACGAATGAAAGGACACTACAGCTCCCGGGGAAGACACTCAACATTACAGAAATAGAACATGAAAGCCTTGGTAGTTGTGAAGAAGACTGAGACAGATGCCGAAGACAGAGGGGAGATAAAAAGCCCTATAAAAAGCAGACACTAAAGAATGAAGGCGGGTGTATGGCATTAAGCCTATTAAAGGATCTACATGTTGACTTTGATCACCATGTAAAACCTTTATAATACATGACTTATCAGGAGGTGGTGGTGGAGAGTGGGAGAAAACCTCATTTAGGGGACACGAAGCCCTATGGCATGGGGAAGACTCCAAACCTTATAAAAGAGGACAGCAAAACTTGTGGGGAGGAAAGAAATACTGAACTTTCTAGAAAGAGAATACTAGGTGTGGTGTGCGTGTCAATAAGAGAAACAACCTTGTAAAGAAATGACATGAATTCTGGAAGGGGAGGCAGAAGGGCGCGAGTGGCAAGAAAACTTGTAGAGAGATTGAAACCTGGGGGTGGGGGATGGCAAGGAACTACAGACACGAAAACGTGTAGAAAAGAGACCTGCAACACGGTGGGGGGGGGGGGGGGGGGGGGGGAAGGGGAGGGGGAGAAAACTCTAAATCGTATAGAAAATATAAGAGACAGCAAATCTTATTGAAAAAGGAAACGATATCCAGTCAAAATGGGGTGTGGGTGAAAAAGAGACAACGAACCTGACGGACACAAAACCCTGTGGGGGGGGGGGGGGGGGGGGGGGGGGAGAAACATCAAACGTTATAGAAAGAGGACACAAAACCTTTAAGGGAAAGGGGACACCGTACCTTAGAAACAGGACACGTAACCTTGGGTAGACAAAAAGACATTGAACCCTACAGAGAAAGAAGATAAATCAGTGTGGGGAAGGGGGGAGGGGGAGAAACCAAACTTCACTGTAAGAGGGCATGAAACATGGCGTGGGTAGGGCAAGAAAAATCGATCCTTACAGAAAGAGGACACAGAGGGCAGGGGACGGAACACGGGGAAGAGGAGACATCGAACCTTACAGAAAGAGGATATATAAACATGTTTTGGTATAAAGATAGACCTACCCAATTGAAAGAGGACACAAAACCCTGGTGTGGTGTGTGTGTGTGTGTGTGTGTGTGTGTGTGTGTGTGTGTGTGTGTGTGTGTGTGTATACGTGTGTGTGTCAGTGTGTAAGTGTGTGAGTGTGAGTATGTGTGTGTGTGTGTAGTGCGAGAAGGTGAAAGACACCAAACCTTATAGAAAGAGGACACCAAAACATGCAAGGCAGAAAAAGCAGAAAAAGACGAATGAAAGTACACTACAGCTCCCGGGGAAAGACACTCAACATTACAGAAATAGAACATGAAAGCTTGGTAGTTGTGAGAATACTGAAACAGATGCCGAAGACAGAGGGGAGATAAAAAGCCCTATAAAAAGCAGACACTAAAGAATGAAGGCGGGTGTGTGGCATTAAGCCTATTAAAGGATCTACATGTTGACTTTGATTACCATGTAAAACCTTTAAATGAATATGAGAAAGAAGGTAAGTTACTGAGGACGGTGGAGGGGGACTGGCAAGATTCGAAGCCCGACTGAAAGATGGCACGTAACATGAAGGGGATTGGGGGGGGGAGCAGGAAGAGGTATCGAACCTTACAGAAAAGAGGATATGAAAAGCTGGAGGGGAGGGGGTGGGCGGAAAAAAGAGACATTGAATTTTATATAAAGAGCATACGTAAGATTATTTGATGTAAAGATACACCGAACGCTATTGAAAGAGGACATGAAACCCTGGAGTGTTGGAGGAGGGGCAGCAGAGGGGAGGGGGTGGGGGGATAGGGTAGTGTCAGAAGGTTGAACATACACCAAACCTTATGGAAAGACGACATCAAAACCTGACCTGGGAGAAAAAGACCAATGGAAGGACACTACAACTGCCTGGGGAAAGACTCTCAATGTTACAGAAATCGAACACGAAAGGCTGGGTAGTGCTGGAGAAGACACTACAGCTCAGAGAGAGGACAAAAGACTGAGGGGGAGATAGAACCCGTATAGAAAGCAGACACTAAAGAATGAAAGGGTGTGTGTGGGCTTTAAACCTATATCAAAGGATCTACATGTTGACTTTGATCACCATGTAAAACCTTTGTAAGAATTTGAGAAAGACAAGTTACTGCAAGGACGCGTGCGGGGGGATGGGGGGGAGGGGTGGGGTGAGGGGAGCGAGATACCAAACGTCAAGAAAAGATGGCACGAAACAAGGGATTTGGGGATGGGGGAAGAGACTTTGATCACCATGTAAAACCTTTATAATACAATGAAGGGTCCAGGGGGGGGGGGGGGGGGGGGACACGAACCCCTATGCGGTGGGGTGGGGGGGGACTCTCGAAACATAAAATAAAGATGCCAAACCTTGGGGGAGGTAAGAGACACCAAGTCTACTAGAAAAGAGAAGGGGATAGGAGTCACCGATTCTTACAGAAAGAAATCACAAAAACCTACATGTGGTAAGAAGACGTGGAACCACATTAAAGGGGACACGAAACCCTGTGACAGGTCAAGACACTGAGCCCTATAGGACGACACGAAAGCCTGTGGGGAGGATACGCTAAAAGTTTATAGCAGTAAGCCACGTGGGATGCAGACATGAAAGCAGGGGGAGGGGGGATATATCACAGAAAAAGACCTGTGAGGAGGAGACACTAAAAGTTATAGCCAGTAAGCCACATGGGATGTGGACATGAAAGCAGGGGGAGGGGGGATATATCATAGAAAAAAGACTGAAAAACCGTTGGGAAAGGGGAGAAGAAGATAGGGGGTGGGGGGTGGGGGGTGGGGGGGGCGAGAGACATCGAACCTTAGAACATAAAACCATGGGCAGAGGGAAAAGACATCAGACCCTACAGAGAAAGAAGGTAATTCACTGTGGAGGAGGGGGTGGGGGATACTGAACGTCATTGAAAGTGGGCACTGGAGAGGGGTGGGGGGATGGGGGGATGGGGGGAGATACTGAACCTTAGAACGAGGATATCAAACGCTGGAGGAGAGGAGATATCGAACCTTATAGAAAGAGGTTTAGTGTAAAGATACACCAAACCCTATTGAAAGAAGACACAGAACACTGGGGCGTTGGGGGGGGGGGGGGGGGGGGGTTCAGAGAAGGTGTAAAAGGTACCAAACCTTATAGAAAGGTTTGGCGTAAAGATACACAGAACCCTATTGGAAGAAGACACAGAACACTGGGGAGTGGGGGGGGGGGAGAGAGAGAGAGAAGGTGGGAGAGATACCGAACCTTATAGAAAAAGGGCACCAAGACCTGGCATGGGAGAAAGAAACAAAGACTAACGGAAGGAGGGTACTACCACAGCTGCCGGGGGAAAGACGCTTAACGTTACAGAAATAGAACATTAAAGCTTGGGTAGTGGTGAAGACATCTCAGAAAGAGGACAAAGACTTAAAGGAGGAGATGCAAAACCTATTAGAAAGCAGACACTAAAGAATGGAGCCGGGTGTGTGGCATTAAACCTATTAAAGGATCTACATCTTGACTTTGATCACCATGTAAAACCTTTACATGAATACATGACTCGTCGGTGGGGGGGGGAGGTAAAAGGGAGAAACCCTCACGAGGGACATGTAACCTTATTGGGTGGGGAAGACTCTGAAACTCGTAAAAAGAGACACCAAACCTGTAGAGAGAGAGAGAGAGAGAGAGACACCGAATCTTCTAGAAAGGAAAACGAAGTACTAGGTGGGGATTGTAGCGATAAGAGAAAACTGAACCTCGTAAAACAATTACATGAATCCTGAGGGGAAGACGAGGGGCAAGGAAACTTGTAAAGAGACTGAAACCTGGAGGTGGGGGCTCGGGTGGAGGTAGAGGTAACAAACCTTGTAGATAGAAAATCCAAAAGACTGGAAACGGGAGGGGGGAGGGGTGGGGGAGGGGGAGGGGCAGCAAGAGAAAACTGAACCCTACAGAAAGACAAGAGACAGCAAATCTTGTTGAAAGAGGAAATGATATTCGTTGGATAGGGTGGGATGAAGAAAAGACAACAACAAACATGGTAGAAATAGACACTAAATCCAGTGGCATGAAAAAGAGACACTGAACATTAAAGAAAGAGGAAACAAAGCTGTTAAAGGAAAATAAGACACCTATTTTCATAAAAGGAAGCACAAAACCTAGATGTGTGTAGGGGGGGGGGGGGGGGCCCACTGAATCACATTGAAAGAGGACACGAAAGGCTGGGGAGGGGGGGGGGGCAGAGATACTGGATCTTATTGAAGGACGACACCAAACCCTGTGAGAGTTCAAGTCACCGAGCCCTATAGAACACGAAAGCCTTCTGGTGGTGGTGGTGGTGGGGGGGGGGGGGGGGCACTAAACGTTATAGAGAGGACATAAAAGCATGTGGGGGAGGAGACACTCAACGTTATATAAATAAATCTACTACATCCTGTGAGAGGTTGGGGGGTCGGTGTGGGGGGAGCCAGTGTGGTAGGTAAAGAAACGCCTAACATAGAAAG
The DNA here is from genome assembly GCA_016801955.1 of Conus betulinus. Classification (NCBI taxonomy): domain Eukaryota; kingdom Metazoa; phylum Mollusca; class Gastropoda; order Neogastropoda; family Conidae; genus Conus; species Conus betulinus. Next base: position 7,708 of record JADBJO010022357.1, on the reverse strand, counting down.
AAGGCTCGAAACTGTAGGGGCGGAGAGAGAGAGAGAGAGAGAGGGCGAGAAAGAGGAGGGGGGGGGGGGGGGGCAAGAGAGACACCGACCTTTAGAATGACACGAAACTAATGGGCAAAGGGAAGAGACATTGAACCCTACAGAAAAAGATGAAACACTGTGATGAGGGGGGGGGGGGGGGGGGGGGAGAGGAGGGGAGATACCGAGCCTCACTGACAGAGGGCACGAAACTTGGCAGGGATGGGGAGGAGGTATATGGAAACTTACAGAACGCACGAAACGCAGAAGGTAAGGGAAAGGGGGGGGGGGGGGGGGGGGGGGGGGGGGGGGGGGCGGCGGGAACATTGAACCTTACAGAATGAAGATATATAACCCGGTTTGGTGTAAAGGTACACCGAACCCTTATGAAAGAGAGGACACGAAACACTGGTGGTGTGTGTGTATGTGTGTGTGTGTGTGTGTGTGTGTGTGTGTGTGTGTGTGTGTGTGTGTGTGTGTGTGTGTGTGTGTGTGCGAGTGAGAGAGAGAGAGCATGCGTGTGTGTGTGTGTGTGTGTGGGGGGGGGGGGGGGTAGGTGAGAAGGTGGAAGAAACGCCAAACCTCAGAGAAAGAAAACACCAAAACCAGGTTAGTGAAAAAATACACCAAGATTAATGGAAGGAGGATACAAAAGCTGTAGGGGGAAATACACTAAACGTTACAGAAATAGAACACCAAAGCCTGGGTAAAAATGGTGAAGACACTACAGCTTATAGAAAGAGTAGACAAGACGGGGAACGGGAGATAACTAAGCCTTATAGAAAAGCAGACAATAAAAAAAATGGGGGGGTGGGGCGTGTGGAGAGACATCAAGTCTTACAGAGGGTGGAGACAAATAAGGTGGGTGGGTGGGGAGACTAAGCCTTATAGGACATGGAAGCCTGGAGGGAGAGACACTAATGATGGGTGAGGGACACAAAACCTTTGGGGGGGGGGGGGAAGCAGAACACTAAATCATGTGTAGGAGTTGGAGGGGGATCGCACTGAAACTTACTGGGCACTGAACATTAAAGATGAATGTGGGCATGGGGAGGCGAGCGGGGCGGCGTGTGAGGGGATATGGGGGGAAAACACTATCTTACAGAATAAGGACCAGACACACCAGTAAGGGGCAAGTAAGCAAGGGGAGAAGAGACGCCGGACTCTACAGAAAGAGTACACGAAACCTCGTGGGTAAGGAAGACACATCCAAAATAGAAACACTACAGAAAGAAGACAAAACCCTTTTGGGGGTAGGTGCTGGAAAAGTGACAACCTTGTAGAAAGAAGACATCAAACAGTGTACAGCAGTGGCGGAGAGGGGGGGGGGGGGGGGGGGGGGGGTAAAATGACTTCAAACCTTATAAAAAGAAAACACATAGCCTTATTAGGGGGAGGAGACACCAAACTTTGTAGAAAAACAGGACACAAAAAAAAAACAAGGGGAACAGAGACACCGAGCCCTGTAGAAAGAGGACACAAAACAGTTTGGGGAGAAAAAAGAGGCAGACCCTCATGGAAAGGGGATACAAAACCGTGTGTGCGAAAAGACACCAAACCTTACTAAAAGAACACTCGAAAGCTGGTGGAGGTGGGATGGGAGGGCGGAAGGATTGTCAGCGAACCATATAGAAAGAGGACAAAAAAAAAAACGCTGTGGCAGGTAGGTAAGAGAGACACCCAAAGCATCGAGGAAACAAACCTTGTGTGGTTGAAAGACACCGAACCTTATAGAAAGAGGACACAAAATCCTGTACATGCATGGGCGTCAGGGGCGGGAGGGCAGGGGGAGGGGGGAGGGCAGCAGAGACACTGTATTTTCTAGAAAGAAGGCAAAGAAACCCTGTGAGGGAGGTGGAAATGGGAAAGGGTGTGAGCATTCACCTTCACACTGTCCCTCCAATGAAGGCAAGAGAAGCATCAGAAAACTGAAGGAGGTGGTGTAGTAAAATGAGATGAAGTTCAGCGAGGATAGGGGCGAGTAATAATGGTAGTTGGAGGGGAGGGGAGGATGAAAAGTTTATAAGGAATAGTGGGAAGAAGCCAGAGAGTGTAGATGTAAATGTGCTGATGGGCGGAGAGGGGGAGGCACATCGCATCGCGTTCTCCTCTCAATCATCAACTAGTACAATAAAATAAAAAAAGAAACATTGGAAGCATGAACCATAGGGCGGGGATTAGAAAGTCAGATGGAAAGAGACACGTTATCAGCAAGAGACCAGGGAAAGTACTAGGTCAGAGTACATGGTCAGCTTTGAACACAGACTTTACAATTAAGAACAGTCCAGTGGGAGACTAGGTAACTGAAGATTAAGATGAGAATGGTGTGAACAGAAGACATCCCAAGTGAAGGGTTAAACTTAAAGCAAAAAAAGTGAAAACGTGATTAGAACGAGGAAAGAACAGAGCTTGGTTCGTGAAAAAAATAGACACCAAGACTAGCGGAAGGAGGACATGAAGGCTGTAAGGGAAAAGACACTAACCCTTACAGAAATACAATGTCAAATCCTGGGTAGTGGGGGGTGAGGACACTACGCCTCATAGAAAAGAGGACACAATACCGGGAGGGGGAGATACAACGCCCTATAGAAAGCAGACACTAAAAAATGGGAACGGGTGTGTGGCATTAAAACTTACGAAAGCATCTACATGTTGACTATGATCACCATGTCAAATTTTCTGTGGACTAAAGGATTTTATATCAAGGGGTACTAGGCGTGCACTAGGAAATATTTCAGGAAGAGGATCATCAGCAGCAGCTCAGCCCAAGGTGATCTGAAAACATGCGCCCATTTTCCAGATCTCCGAGTCACAAGACTTGCCACAGAAGGTCAACTTTTCATTTCATCCAGACATTTCCTCTGAGACCCCCTGTTTTGCATCCTTGCTCCACAGAATGCCAACATAGGAAACCAAAGCCACCATGCTGATGAAAGACTAAACGCCAGAAAATACAGACTCCAAACAAAATGAATAAAAACACTACATCCTGAAAGACACCTAGCCCTTTGAAAGAAAACAAGAGTTGACGCGTATAAGAAAAGGCAACAGATCCTTATGGGGAAAAAATAGAATGCTAACAATCTGAAGGAAGTTACCAAAATCCTCTAAAGGTCCAACGCCCTACAAGAGGACACAATAGCCTATAGGAGAAAAAAAGCACTGAACTTAAAAAAAAAGAGAGAGACGCGACACTTGTGAGGCGAAGAAGACACTAAGCGTTGTAGGAAAACGAAACAACGGGGGTGGGGGAGCGGGGGGGTCCACACTAGGTCTGATAAGATGACATGATAGACTGTGAGGGTGGAAAACTCCAAGACTCGTACGCAGACACGGAAGTTGGGAAGTGTTGTGCGTGTGTGTGTGTGTGTGTGTGTGGGGGGGGGGGGGGGGGGGGGGGGGGGGGGGACAGATTCTTTTAGATATTTTTTTTTTTTTTAAAATGCCAGTCTTAGTGGTAGGGGAAAGCGACACCGATTTCCGTTTTTAAAAAAAAAAACAAAAAAAAAACATGCATTCCAGTTTGGGAGAGGGGGTGGGGGGGGGGGGTGCGGTTTAACGAACTTATTAGTAGAGGCCATGAAATCGTGTGGGGGTGGGGGTGGAGACACCGAACTTTATGGAAAGAGGACACAAAACCCGGTGGGGGGGGGGGGGGGGTGCGGTTTGTCCATTGGTATGGATGACACATAGGGTCTATACACATGCTATGGATATTCGTAGAAAAAAATGAGCAAACGAACGATTAGGGCCGGCAGGCAGCTCTTCGGTCGTTTCTTTGAAGTTACGCAGCCCTTTGTGTCAACGCGAGCGTGGTTTGTAAAGCGCGCTTTTAACGATCTCTAACCGAGGACTGGCACTGTACTATTATCATAATGAATAATATGAAATAAACACACCAACATCATGCACAACTCTAAGCAAAAACACAATACAAGCCCATGACAGTCCACTCAAGAACAGGAATGCTACACTAGAACAAGGAATGTCTTATTCGTCTTGACAGAGAAGGTGGGCAAATACAGAGACCACCCCCACACTCTCCTTGGTATTCAGCTCGTTTCCCCGAGTTCAGTTGTCCTCGTCTCCGTTTCCCACGGCCGTTGACGCTGGGGTTCCTTGGTCCTGTTGATGTAAACCATATTTTGGTTTAACATTTGACTTTCTGTGTGAACAAATCCAATCTCTTTATGGACTTGAATGATTAGTTTACGGTGATGTGAAGTAAAAATAAAGGTAAAGTAACGTACATTTAGTCTACTTCATCATCAATATAAACAGCAAACGGACAACTGAATTTTTGACAAATGTCTTCCCACAATGCAAATACCGGACATTAAAGATGCACAAAACAATCTCCATCTGGACAATGGTTGATGCTTTTTTCTGTCTGTCGCTTTTTATCATCTGAACAAGACAAATTATGGAATATTGTTCTGTGCACGTTTCGTTTAAGTCTGCAACGTCGGAAGATCAAGTTGTGGAAAATTCACTCTTGTTTGTTTTAAAGTCCTTACTTTACAATTCGGTGAGAGAGAGAGAGAGAGAGAGAGAGAGAGAGAGAGAGAGAGAGAGAGAGAGAGAGAGAGAGAGAGTGTGTGTTGTGTGTGTGTGTGTGTGTGTGTGTGCGTGTGCGTGTGTGTGTGCACGCGCGCATGTGTGTACAGATTTGCCTTATTTTCAACGGTGCATTTTCTCTCATGCAGTGTATTTTTCATGCCATCTGACAATATTTTTTTCACACAAACGTGTCATATAAACATCAAAACCTTTCAGCCATCGCCTATGTACAAAACAATGTGTTGTATGCAACACTATATACCTTCCACGCTCGCTTTCCATTTTAGAGTGTATTTACCTTGCTGGCCTCTTGTTTAGCGGCATACTTCGGTTTGATAATGCATACACCCAACCTTTTCTTTCCTTCCATTGTTGATAAAAGAAAGACGAGAGCCTGTGTACATGTCTCACCTGGATCCTGTGGTAGCATTCGCCAGTCGTCTGTTTGCTTCCTGGCGCTCTCACTTTGCTGTCCTACTTTCTGACAACGGCTGTCTCTGCTTCCTGTGTGGATGTCTCCACCGCCATGGATCCTGGATTCATATAAAAATGCATGAAAATCGCGAAGTTCAAAGACATTTCTGACAATTCAAAACAATATAGGAGCATCGATAGGCAAATTAATGTTAAACGTGTACAAACACTTGAATCCAAAGAAACTGGTCGCAAAGTTCCAGAAATTGCTTCCCTATACGACTGCTTGCACCCTGCAGTCTTTCTTCAATGTTTCCAGTCATAAAGTGTCGGGAAAAAACAACCAGCAGTAATCTGTCCTAGTCGAAATACGAGAAATTTTTGTCCAGAAGTCTTCTCATAAGGCTATGACACAGATAAGTTTGCGTTATAAAAAATATCAAACCTGAAAAAAATCACTTTTCTATGCAATAAAATACTGACTATGCCTCTAAACCCTAGCCGCAACTAGGAATAATTTGCAATAAAACAACCAGCTCTTAAAAATGAATACGTAAAAACCTCAGCAGTACATCGATTAGCGCACAGACAGGAACGCATCTTTCCACCGAACACAACTTTTTGTACATCAAAGGACTAACATACATAAAATCCACTGTAATGCCCTCGCCCAATTAAAGAATACATTTAGTGTTACCTCTGTCATCGACATTCACCTGATAAAAAAAATCCCCTTCCCAAACACACTACACACATTATGCTTTGCTTATTCCAGGTTGGCTATGGAAACGCTTTTTTAAAAACGAATCAAACGTTACTAAACTAACTTTTTACTGCCTACTCTTTTTTTCTCTCTCTCATCACAGAGAAAATGAAAAACTCACTTGGAAACGCTTATGTCGATCTTTATCCATAGAAACCTTTTCACGCTCATATCACTCCTTGCTTACCTAGTTGAAACGCATTGGAAACTGTTGCACACACACACACACACACACACACACCACACACACACACACGCACGCACACCGAGTTTTGGCTTCCTGGGAGACCAACGGACGAGCATAAAGAAGGCGAGGGAGTTTGTGCATGTGCGGGTGGTGGTGACGATTTTTGTTGTGCGCTGGAGTGTGCGTTGTCTGCGCACGCAATGATATTGTACACAGTGTCATGAAATTTTCTTACGCTGTCTCTTTTTATCTTCTTTCAATTTTTATGTACGATCTTCGCCTGTTATTTACGAAGAATGATGCGACCAAGAACGTATGGAATCCCCAAACTCCATTTTATTTCGAAAATGTTTAGCAATGTACTTCACTTTGATTACGCATTACACCAAACCTTTTCCCTTCATTGTTCATAAAAAGAAGTTGACAGTCTATATGTACATGTCTCACCTGCACCCTGTGGAAGCATTCCCTTCTGCTATCCATGTTGTCCCAGATGGTGGTCTCCCCTTTTCGTCAGTCGTCCTGCTTGTTTCTTGGCGCTTTTTCTTCTTCGACACGGTTGTCTCTGCTTTCCTGTGAGGCTGTCTCACCGCCATGGATCCTAGATTCACATCAAATGCATAAAAATCGTAAAATTCAAAGATATTCCTGGCAAATCAAAATAATACTGAACCATGAATAGGGAACTAGTCTAAAGCATGTACTAAAACTTTTAATCCCAGGAATCGGTTCGCAATGTTCCAGAAATTTTTCCAACCTGACTGCTGGCATCTGCGGTCTTCTTTCAACATTTCCTTTTCATACAGTTTCATGAATAACAATCGGCAGAATATGTCCTGGTCCGAAACGTAAGAATTTTTCTCCAGAAAATATTGTCATATAAAGCTATGACAGAAAAGGATGTGTTATAGAATCATCAAACTGGAAAAAAATCACTTCTCTATCTACTCTAAGCCTCTACACAACCTGGATGCAACTGGAAATAATTTGCATAAAAACACTCATTGGTTAAACCAGCTGTTAAAATGAGTATGTAAAACTTCAGCGGTGCATCGATTACAGACAAGAATTATCTTTCCGCAAGACACCACCTTTTGTACGATACAAAGACTCTTCATGCGTAAAAATACTCCGCCGTAATACCCCCGCCAAATTGAATACATTAGTATTTACCTACCTCGATAATGTAAATCTCTCCTTCCCAAACACTACACACGCGGTGCTTTGCTTATTGCAGAGATTCGCCATCACACGTTTTAAAAACGAATCAACGTTAGTAATACTCGTCTCTTGTGCCTGTTAAGAGAATCGGTTTAAATTTTCACCCCATGATTTGGCACCAAAAAGCGCTATGACCGACATATACGAAAATGTTTCAATTTCCGCCCGCCCACCCCTTTCCCTCATCCATCTCCGTTCCTGATCCCCGTCCACTGCTCCTCACCACCTCTCCTTTTCTGTTAATCTCGCTTGGCAAAAAAATGTTAAAAACTTCTATTGTACGGTAATCTGCAATGTAACAGTTGGCATTTCCTCGTTTTCTTCCTTGGTCAGAGGGCGGGAATATATGTGCCATGGCCTTGATATATGATATGAGAAGTAAGTTATAGAATTCAGTCCGTTTTAACAGTCTCAAACAGTAATGGAATTCCATTGAATCGTCATCATGGAGCCTAAAAGATCATTAAGAAAAACAATCCTGAAATTCTGTGGATCTGCATGCTCTGCTTTCGCAGGGACGACCCTGGGTTACGCATTAGCTCTGC
>JADBJO010022356.1:0-28082 GCA_016801955.1 Conus betulinus | reverse complement strand
GAAACGAAATTTTATTTTACCAGGATAATAGGATAGTATATAATAAATACTTTTTTTCCACCCAGTCCTGGGACACATACACACACTCAAATATGTACAGAATAACCAATTAATTAATTCGCTATATACAACTGAAGTCAATATCATTGACAAAAGAGAGAGAGAGAGAGAGATTTCATTCTTTAACATTGGCTAAGATTACGTGTGTACTATTTACTGCTGCTGCTCTAATTTCTGTACGTTATTTTGCATCTATTTATGATTATCATTTGTTGTTGTTGCTGATTTAGGAATTCCATATGATATTGCTTTACGTCTACATGTCGCTTTTGTCGTTCATCTAAAACTAATGTGTGTTTGTTTGAGTGCTTTGCTTCCATTGACTGATTTCTGACTGTTGATGTCAGCTTTCTTTCTTGATTGATGGTGATTGTTTTTGGATATTTGTTTGGTTTGTTATTGTTTGTTTGTGTAGCTATGTTTTAATGATACTTTGTATCATGTAGTACTAGTTACGTAGCAAATTGTGACAGGGTTTAAGTGTGAGACAATTTCTTTCCCATTTCGAAACCTTTATGAAAACAACAACAACAACACAACAACAACAACAACAACAACAACAACAACACACAACACACACACACACACACACACACACACACACATATATATATATATATATATATATATATATATATATATATATATATATATATATATATGTATGTATGTGTGTGTGTGTGTGTGTGTGTGTGTGTGTGTGTGTGTGTGTGTGTGTGTGAGTCTTTTGATATCAAACCATTTGTTCTGCCAGTGTTTCGCTATACTCACTGCAACGGACTGGCACATACAAATCCGCATGTCGTTCCAAACAGCCATGTGGCAGGTGTGGTCACTCTGGCCATGACACCAACAAATGCACCAATGCCAGGTGATGTACGAATTGTTCAGCAAATCATATTATTTGTTAAACAAACAAACAAACAAACAACATATTTTGATAATGCATTCTTAAATTTCAGAATAACCTAAGGTTTAATCTGACAAAGATTTGGTTTTAGTCAGTTAGTGCATCTGCGTGCGTGCGTTTGTGTGTGTGTGTGTGGCGCGCGCGCGCGCGCGCGTGTGTGTGTGTTTTCATGACGTTAGTAAGAATCATCATTGTTCTTGTCATAATAAGTGCTATACTATGTAGTAATTTTCTACGTTTATATTCTATCCTTGCCAGATGGAGATCTTTTGCTGTAGCCTCAAGCGCCAGCAGGCACGGAGAGGACAGAGAGAGAGAGAGAGAGAGAGAGAGAGAGAGAGAGAGAGAGAGAGAGAGAGATTCTATCCTTAATCCCAGGAAGGACAAGGGAGTGATAGAAAAAAGCATCTTCTTGCCTACCTGTCACTCTTCGGACTGATGATTCTCTCTCTCTCTCTCTCTCTCTCTCTCTCTCTCTCTCTCTCTCTCTCTCTCTCTCTCTCTCTCTCACGTATTAAGACCACTCTTCAGTCTTCATAGACGGGTTGTTAAACTCATTCTTTTCAAATCTACAACTGTAACTCCCTCTGATTATAAACGTTTAGGCATGGCATTTTGCCTCTGAAATGGAAACCACTGACAACAAAGCAGTTTTTCATGTTTAAGATAATGTCCAATCATGCACCACCAACTCTGAAAAATAAATTGAAAACGAACCTGATTCGCAATGTCAGAACGGTTAAGATACCCCTACCGAGGATCGATCTTTTAAAATCTAGCCTCATGTATTCCGGTGGTTGTTTGTGGAATGACCTATTGTCTTATAAAAAATTCCAGTCTAAACGTTTTCAAAAGACAACAATTCTCATATCTGATGCTACGCTTCCTAAACAGTGTGATTAATGATGACATTATATAACTTTTCTTTATACGTTTTCGAAATTATTTGTATCAAGCACGAGTAGTCTTTAAATGTATGTGAATGCTCATTTTGTGTTTCTTCCTTATCACTTCTCTGTATCTTATGATGACATACTCTTTACCTTTCCACCTTTTATTGACCTTCTTCATTCCTCTCTCTCTCTCTCTCTCTCTCTCTGTCTGTCTGGGGCACGACGGATAATGGCGGCTGGCAGGAAGTTTGTGTTGAGTGCTGCAGGAATATTTGCTTTGTTCAACTGGAATACTAGACTGTTTGCTACCTATACTTGTTGATATACATCGTAAGTACCACGTGAAAGTAAATTTGATAAAAAAAAATGGTGGACTTGAACACTTGGAGGGCCGTTATCAGCGTTTTCTATGGTAAAGGAAATGTGAGAACAAAATGTAAACAAAACAGGTCAGGTGACTTTGCGAAGGTGAGTTCAGATACAAAAACACACATTTCTTCCATTGATGTCGTCGTCGGTTTTGGTTTGATCTTCATGGAGTACGGAGTGATTGTCAGTTTCAGCAAAAATGTAACGGAATCTGTGTCATTCAACAGTACGGTGTGTACTATTTCAATGGGCAAAAGGGGACTGGAATCGAATGTGTAGATGAAAGGCTGTGTGTCAACACATACATGTGCCAACTTGACATGCACGTGCAAGTGCTGCTGTCTGCTTTCTGTGCAATGCGTGTCGTATTCTCGCTGCGTAGGCTGCTTCTCAGTGGAGACATTGAGACCAACCAACCCTGGCCCCAATACTGAACAAAAGCACAAACGAAAGGTGAAGCCGAAAAGAACACATACACACTGACAGAACAAGACAAGCTTGTTGAAGCAATGATGCAAGCGATGCAAAACCAGTCGCATGAACAAACTACAGTGCTCACAAATGATATGTCTGAAATAAAACAGGACCTGGGCTAAGTGAAACAGCAGTCCGAGGAAATAAACAAACGCTGTGACAGACTGGAGACTGAACAAAAACATCTGGCTGACACAGTGAAAGGCATAACATGTGACACACATGACCTGTTTGCTGTGTCAGATGAAAGAAAGGAAGAAATGAGACAATGTTCAGAAACAATTGACATCATGAGCCAAGAACTGGACAAACTGAAGGCTGACACAGAAGAACTTGAAAGTTTTTCTCGAAGAGACAACTTAAGATTTTTTGGTATTCCCCAACAGGGCCCCAGTGAATCATTTGACACACGTGCGCGTGCAGTGGTTGATGTGTTGAATAGCATTGACAGACAAAAAGAATGGACTGACAACGACAACGGACATGCACACAGAACAGGATACGGACGAGATGACCAATCACGACCAACGATCGTGAAATTTAACAGGTGGAAAGACAAGATGTGCATAATTGGTGATAGAGAGGTCAGAGAGAAATTACAACAAAAAGGAGTAGGAGTGGCTAATGACCTAACAAACCAACAGAGGAAAATAAAGGCTAGAGCAGGTGAAGAAGGGAAAAGAGCATTTTTCCGCAGGGGACAACTCGTGATTGGTCCAAGATTGCCGACACACATGCACTTACGCTTAAGTAGTAGAGGGTGGCCGAGAAAATAATAAGACACAACCACACACACAGTTACACCTTCTCTCCTCAATTTCAATATGCTGAGAGTGGGGAGGGTGGGTCTCTATCTGTTTCAGACAATCAGCAGGCATCTCGTCCTGTTAACGCATTGAGGGGGGGGATGGCAGTGAGGGAGGTGGGTTTACATCTTCCTCCGCTCCCCCACCCTCAGTTCGTGCTACACCCGATCGGCAACAGAGTGGTAATGGTGGTAAGGATGGAGGTTGCAGAGCGGCTCATGACAGAGGTGGAGGTCAGCGAATTGGATCAGCGGCCAGTCGCGGGGATTCCCCCCCGTGTCTCCACGGATCGACGTCACGGTAACGACGAACACACAGCGCGTGGCGGGGTTGTGTCCAACAGTCAAGAGTGGCATGCGAGCGTACCTGTCTAACCAGTCCAGCAAGTCTTTATGTGGGGAAAGGGGTACGGGTGGTACTAGAACCCTGCAATCAAACTCTGTAAAAAGCAAATACGACAGGTTAGACCATCCACAACAATGGACTTTCTTAGGTTATAATGTTGAAAATTTGTTTTCAAAACTACGTGATGGTTCTTTTGTAAATTGTGTTAACACATTTGATTTTGTCTCTGCCTTACAGAAACCTTTTCAGATTCGTCTTTTGACTATAAACGCATCTTCAATGATTATATGAAATTTCATGTTTCAGCTGCAAAGTTTTCATTTCATGGCAGAAACTCATGACGTATGCTCCTTTTAGTAAGAACATGTTTAGAAAAATATGTAAAAGAGATTCAGATAAATTGTGACAAGACAATTGTTATAATAGATAAAACTGTTTTAGGTGTGAATAACGATATCATTTTTGTTGGTTGTTGTATTGTTCCAGAAGGAGGCCATCTATATGATGATAAAGTTATTGAAAATGGCATACTTTTATTAGAAGAGGCTTTATTCGAAAAGTTTGATATGCTGTATACTTTATTGTAACTGGTGATATGAACGCTCGAATAGGTCAGATGCAATTTGAGCATCAAGATATGACTACTTATGGTCTTGATTGGTATGAAATGGATGATTTTTTACGTCATTCAAAAGATGTGGTTGTAAATAGTTTTGGGAAAACGTTACTGGATTTTTGTGTTTTTGTTTGATATGAGTATTTAAATGGGTTTTGTGATGGAGATAAAGAGGGTAATTACACTTTTGTATCCCCTAATGCATGTAGTGTGGTTGATTACTTTTTGATTCATATTGATCTATTACCGAAATTTGATTTGCATGTTGGTCACTGCGTTCATTCATGACATTTGCCAATCGAAGTTGTATGGAATAACGTTCACCGGAATCTGGAAAGTAACCAGGTAGAGAACTATAAAATGTGTGTTCTCTAACTCGCAGCCAGTCGGCCCCAGTTTTCATATGGTCTCAACTAGTTTTTTAACAAGTTTTTAAGCCCCTTTTTTCAAACATACATACTGTGTGCAGATTATCTGTTTTTAATACTAGTTTATAAAACTTTTGAGATTTCAGTTTTTGCTTAATCCTGTGTTTTTCCTGATCGTTGTCAATAACATCATTTTCACGCATACATTCATCAAATGCGTCTCTGTCTTTCATGTGAAATAAAACTACAGTCATTAATTGTTCTCTAAAGTCTTTTAAAACTGAGTTATATTTTTGACATAAAATCACACACTTATCCCAGCATGTCTTCCACTGAAAGCCAGTTTTGACAAAGTTTTTCTTTTCTTTTTTTTTAAACTATGTCCCTTTCTGCCGAACAGTCATCAATAATAAATAGTGTCTGCGTTCCCCCAGTCTATAACCAGTCTGACCACAAATCAGTAAAACACGTACCAACGGCGGGCAGGGGAGACGGCCGTTAATGCTCTCAGCGGGCTTGTAATTGTCTCCCTTTAAATACTTCTCTATTTATAGCTCTCTGTGAGAGAATTAATTACCAAAAACTGTATTTTTACATTTAATCTGCTGAAGCATTTAATATAAATATTGTACAAAGTAGTGACTAAAAAGTAATGTAAGATATGTTTATTGTATGGCCTTTAAAATTATTCTACTTAAATGAAAAACAATTCTAACAACATTTACATTCGTCACCATAGAATTGTAAAAGCTTTCAGTGTGTTGGGTTTATATATACCTGTTGAGCGTATATCTACCACAATACGCTCTCGGTATTTAGAAGCCTTGGTAATTGTGATTGCAGTAACTGCCTGATACAAAAAGTAGCCGTGTGGAGATTCTATTTCAGCAGCAAGAAAACTGTGGTCTGTAACTATAACTAACCGATTAGCATGCGTCAAACATAATGCAGTGGCCCTCGTAACTAGGTGCCGTACTTACATGTCGTCGGCGAACTTACTTCTACAACACATGAACAGTGGGTTTAGCGCATTCTACTTTCATACCTATGTTCTGAGGGCTTTATCTCGGTTCCTATCTGCGAAGTGTACAGTAAGTAAAAGCGCGAAAATCAGATCAGAAAAAGAGGGAATTCCTTCCTTCTGCGCAAAACGCAAACGTTCTGCGCATGTCCGTCGCCATCGCTGATGGGGGCAGAAGGCTGCTGTTGCGGAGAGTGGGGGAGGGTCTCGCCAGAAAATTCACCCGTTTGCTGACTGCATGAACGCCATCCTGGGTAAGGGCTCTGCTCTGGCATCTGGCTTTGAAGATACGTAGCATGTACGATGGAGTTGTGTGTGTGTTCCACCGATCGTTGTCACTGTTTCAGTGTTTTGTGCCAATGATTTCGGTGCTAGTTACTGTTGTTCTCTGTGATCTGTATCTCTGTCATTCTGTGCCTTGTGTGAAATGTGTTACTGTTGTCAATGTCACTAGTCAGACTGTGACATCTTTCATAATTATTATCGTTTTCATTTGACAGGCTAACGTGACACTGTAAAAGTGTAATCAATGATCAGTGTGTGAGACTCACACACACTCTCTCTGGCTGTGTGTGTGTCACTGTGTCGTGTTGTGTGTGTGATATGAATGCTGCAAAGCAAGAAAAAAATGTGGGGGCTGCTATTTAGTTATCCATGATTTATTTAACTTGCTTTCATAGTTTCAAAATCATGACATGATAGATGGTAGCACACAAATGAAGTAGAAGAACATTAGTACTCCTTTATATAGCTCTAGTGTGTGGATCATTGATTACTACCTCAAAAGCAAAGTGTGAACTAGTAAAACTACCAATGTTTGTGTGATGATTTATTGTAGTAATGATACTAATAGATACTACGGATGTTTGATCCAGTATGAAATGAAGGTATTCCTCTACTGATATGCATAATTATAATACCTGATGGACTTAAAGCAAAAATGTGATAATGTGACATGCAAATACTAAAGTGCAGATTCTTGTGTATTTTTTTTTGCCTGAACAATGTGTTATGATTGATATTATGCAATTTTTTTTGTCTTTTTTAGTGCACAGAACAGATTCAAGCATCACCGAGACTTGTGAGTGTGAGTATTTTGACTTTTCTTTCTTTTTTTTTTTCCCCAACTCTTCATTGATCTACTACGTTGCAGTGAAACAGAGGCACCTGTCTTGTTGGTTTCTCTGTGTTGAAACTGTTATTGTGTTAAGTGTGTTGAACTCGAATATTAAACTGATGCACAAATAGCTACACACACATACACATATACAAACACAGGTGTATGGTGATAGTATACTTATGTTTTACGTGTTGTTGAGCCCAGGGTGACAACTACCTCTTTCTGTCTCACTGTCAGTCTCCCTAGACTTTAGTTCCTTTCATTGTTAGCTCCATGTGATGATTTTACGCTGCTTCCAGAAAAAAAACATTCAGGCAAAAACTTGTGTGATGTGAAGATGTAGAACTGAGGCTGTGAGTGGAAAACATACAGAATACACAAACAGATTTCAGGTTTTGTTTTGTAGCATAGGTTCAGTTTGTACTTGTACGCTTTGAAGCCTTTAGCCTGTTATTTTGTCACTGGCATGAACATGCTTTGAATTTTTGTGGCCTAGATCATTCTATGGTAAAGTTTGTTGAGTAGATACTAGATATACTGTGACCAATGTTTGTCCAGTAGATATTCAAGGTGTTGACCATTTCCGCTTTAACAAAAGTGATTAGATAGGCCTACTCAGTGATAGTATATACTATAGTCACAGTGTCTTCTTCCACTATATCATACTGATTACAACCTTATTGTCTGGCCTGTTACATGTGATATTACTTTAGCAGTATAGATCAGCAAAAATGCTGATTTACATACTTTCGAAATTGTCTAAAAAATCAAGAGCAGACCAGTGTATTACTGTTTGTGCATTCATTGATAACTATTAATCATTCTCAAGAGGTGAAAGATTGTGCAATAATTGATTAAATATATTTTCAGTAGGTGAAAGATATTAGAAAGTTTGGGGATGATTGAGAGGGAGGTGGGGAGGAGGGGTTTGTTTGGATCAAATGATTCAATCATGGTGTCGATGAGGTGGAGAGAAAGAGAGAATGTATGTGTACACCATGGTTGTGGTCAGTATCTGTGTGAAGTAAACAACTGAATAATTGTGCAGTTAAGCACTTTACTTCAGTATTATTTTGTGTGTGTGTGTGTGTGTGTGTGTGTGTGTGTGTGTGTGTGTTTTGTTTTGTTTCTTTGTTTGCTTGTTTTACTGTTACAGCACAAGGGTTTTTCTTGATTTTTTTTTAGAAACTTGCTTCATGTATATTTCAGCGCAAGAGATTGTGGTGTGTCAATAAATCCAGCTATACCCACTGAGGAATATGTGGTAACAGGTAATGAATACTTATTTTTTTTTAACAATCCTCGATAGCATATTCAAGCTTTTTTGCCTAGGATCAAAGTCTCCCCTGGATCTCTTAGGGCTGCAGTCTGGATGCTATGTGCCAAATTTGGTGTCAATTGGCTCAGAAATGTGTCCACTGTGGCTAACATAGCAAGTTTCAACCTCTCATATTAGTAGTCAAAGATACAAAAAAGCCCCCTTTTTGCTTTTTATCAAGGTTGTTGAGTCAGTGACTTTTTTCTTGTGTGTCTAAGGCTTGGTATAGTGAGGTGGGGCCCAGCACTCTCCTTTTAACATTTTAACCCTCCCCCAATAATAATTTTTTTTAGTCAAGCACCCATTTGCACCTGGTTGGATTTATGAAAATTTGACGACAGTACCTTTCCTATGGACACCCTTACAGTGCCAGGAATTTCAAACCCAGGACTTCTGCTTGTAACTCCCAAATGCTAACCACTAAACTGTGGCGGCTCAAAAAAAAAAAAAAAAAAAAAAAAGAAGAGAATGATTCATTTGTTCATGCAATTTTTTTATGCATGTTATCAAAATGGGGCTTCTCGGGTTCCAGAAATCTAGCTCGCAATATAGTGAAATTCAGACTAAATTCTTGTAAAATGAATTTTTCAAATGTCTTATGTGCATGTAACGATTCTATTTTTGTTCCGCATATTCTTCTTGGATGCCCATTACTACATCCACTGTATTATGCTGAGGGGGTATGCAATGAATATGGCAGTGTTGAAAATATTCTGTACAATCCAATGTTTTCGATTTTTTTGATAATGGGTGCTGTTCTTAGTCAGTCACATACTTACGGGCAAGCTATGGTATTTTTCCTGAGTAAGGTAAAGCCACACTATTGTGTTGTTAAGAGTGGCATTATTTTTATTGTCTCTTTTTTTTAGGAGAGTTTTCTGTTTTTGTTTCTTCTTCGTTTATATATTTTTTCTTTCACTTCAGTCCAATATCATGTTTGATGAAAAGGCTTCAAGTACACCACTAAACTGAACTGATGATGAGTTTTTGATCCTGGTGTTGTGTGTTGCTGGCTGTGTACCTATAATCTTCTTCCTGTGCCTTTTAAACTTTGATATGTTGGAAGTGAGTCATACAGATTTTCAGTCCCATTGCTAGGACTAGCGTCATGGTCTCAGGTGGTGGTTTCTGTTTGGGACTTGTGATGGCAATGTGCATGCGTGAGATCAGTGCCCCTTTCCATTCTTGCCCTTATCCTCACCATGGATTAAGATGAGTTTTTTTTGGGGGGTTAAGGCAAGTGTCGATCTCTTCAGCAGTTTTTCAACGTTACAGAGTGAAGAAACTTAAACTAGAGAACATTAGGCATGAACAAAAACGAAAGTCCCGATATGAACCACCCTCCATCTGAAACTGCTAAATCGTTAAAAGTCAGTACAAAAGACTGGTAAGAAGAACAGACTCTCAACCGATGATCAGCTGCCCCAACTACAGCAGCACCACAGACCACATCTTCATACTGGCAACTGAATCACAATGGTTATAATTGCAGGCTGACCAATCAGCATGCATAGGTTTGAATCCAATAGGCCCACAATGGAATTTTCCGTAATAAGGTTCGACAACTACTCAGAGAGCTATGGGCCCCATGAAAAGACTGATACTATTTATAACAGACAGCGAAGAGAACGACCCTCCATGCAGCCTCAAAGCCAAATAGAACTCCATGGCATCATCTTAGTCATCCTCATCTTCTTCCATCATGCATGAGAAACCTGTGTCATTATCCATAGACTTACACATGCTCTTTGGAATACCCCACTGTGGAAACATACTTAGCATCCAAAAAAAAAAAGCATATGGGTCTATGATTCTTTTCTTCCACAAAATGCAGATCTGTTAGCATTTTGCCATGATTAGTTTGTGCCTATGGACAGTATTACAAAGATTTCTTGCTTTATCTTTGGACTGACTATTCCAAAGATGGAAGGACAGAAGCACTCGAAATAATACAAACCTGGGGGACTCAAAATCCCGGAAAATGGCACACCTGTGAAGAATCGGTGCATTATGCACTGACCCCGGCCAGCGAACAATGACGTTGATGAACAACAGGTCAGCATCACAGATCACCTGCAACATTTATACCACTGCCAGTAATGGTCACAATAAGGGGTCTCTGAAAATCACACAGTGTGTGTGTGTGTGTGTGTGTGTGTGTGTGTGTGTCACTGTGTGTGTATTTGTACCTCATGCACAGCCACAGTTCTCAACCGATCAACACCGGGTTATTACTATCAAGCATCCGTCGATTCCTTGGCACCCCTTGAATACCATACCGGGACGGGGTTGTTGAGCAGCCAGAGTGTGCAGTGCTTAGCTACCACTGGAGAGAGAGACATGTACCCCACAGCCATAGTTAAACACCTAAATTTGGCTTCATTTTTCGCTCTCAGTCACTGTGTTTTGAAACTTAAATAAGTAGAACTTACAATTGTCTTATACGCTATGTATCACCACCCTTTTTGAAATAAAAATTAGCAAAAATGCTACTAGATCTATATTTTTTCTAAACAAGCCCCCCCCCCCCCCCGGAAAAAAAAAAAAAACAAAAAAAACAAAACGAAAAAAAACCCAAACCAAACCAAACCAAAAAAAAAACATAAAAGGCTTGTGAAGTCATCAAAAAGGGATTTGTGATTCTTAGTCTGTTCAGTTCAGCTGCATGTTACATTCCAAGCACAAAAACCAATCTTACCTGCACATTGATTGAATGAAAGGTTTTGCGGTTGACGTATTCCTGTTCCCCCTCCGTTGGAGCTTGCAATCTTCACGTGGGTTCCGTCAATGCGCCCGCTGACGTTAGGAAAACCTGGGTTCATCCTGAAAAAAAAACCCCCAACCTAACACTTAATTTGATGAAAGGTCAAACACACATACACACCCATACTCAAACAAATGAAGAATTAAAAAGGGTCTTTTCTGGTAACTGTCCCCTAATGGACCCATTAAAATAATTCAATTCAATTTGTTTTTTGTACGGAATGGCCTCTGGACCGAGGCTGATGGTGGCGCAGACGTTAAACCCGAAATAACATCCCATACTCTCTCTCTCTCTCTCTCTCTCTCTCTCACACACACACACACACACACACACACACACACACACACACACACACACACACACACAGTGACACAGACACCAACACACTGACACAGACACACACAAAGGCTGAAGAAGCACTTAACTAAAACAAGTTTTATAAAACTATTAAAAGGCCATAAACATGATGAAGTCACACTCACACGCACACACACACACACACACACACACACACACACACACACAAAACACTGACACTAAGTAACAGTGACACACACAAGCACGAAGACAGATTGAGCACACACACACACACACACACACACACACACACACACACACACACAAGAGCTAAAGCCAACTATTGTGGCAGATGAATTTGAGAGCTATCTATCTGCTTGTCCGAGAATGAACAGACGTCGGACAGATCACGCACACACACACACACACAGAGACTGTGACGCACACAAAGTGACAGTCACAGACAGACACAAACACACACATCACATATATTTTGGCCGCACTTTTACGAACTATACTATTGTGTACTAACCCGTAGATTTTCCGGCTGATCGCAGCAGCCTCGGCATCAGTAGGTGGCATTTTTACTTCCACTGGCAAGCGGCGCGCACAAGGCCAGTGTCACTCTCCTAACAATTCTTGATGTTGTTTTTCTGAGATACACCGATTGTTTTCACCAGCAACATCTTGAAATGTGCCAGTGGCAAAAAAAAAGCGCAGTGCCAGTCACACTTGTAGAGCAGGGGGCAGAGAGTTCCTGTCTCCATCTGTGCAAATCAAATTCAGTGTCTTCTCAAAGGGTATCTGTCAGCTGGATGATGTTGTGACGACGAAATCTTAACTTCGTGTGACTTTCTCCATCATTGAACGTGTCGAGCGGATTCGTTCTGTCCCGTAAAATACGGTTTCTTCGCAACAGTTGCCTTCGTCGGTGAAAAAAAACGCAAAGTTGGCAGCCATCTTTGTTTTGATTCAACCCAGAGCGCTCTCCTGCCTTCTCCTCGTTGTAGTTTACTCGCCCGTCATCCACTGCCAGACACGAGGTTAAAGGTTACTCACGACATATGAATCCCCAAGTAACGGCCCTTCGAGCTTACAACGAGGTGTGGAGAGGTCACTTCCCTGTTGTTGTATCGAAGGTAGAGCTGCATGCTCTCCCTTTAATCATGTGACTTTTACGTCACTTTGCTTGACTGCATGTCAACAAACCGGCTGACCACCTTCCACGTTGTACTGTTATTTTAATATTAAACTGTTTTTATTACACGAGCTGTAATGAATTATGTCTGATCTGAAACGACAAGCCATATAACAGAATGGCGACGAGGACGGGATCCAGAAAAGTTAAGTAGAACTTTTATTAACTTTGATTTGTCGATCGTACTAGTAAACGTCCATTAGTCAAAATTTTCGTTTTGACCATCATGGCTTCATTACCAAGTTTTCCGGCGTTTTCTGTACTTGTAGACGAACAATCCGTTGGGAGGAGGTGGTCTAAATGGATAGCGAAGTTTGAAAACATGTTGTGTGGACTGAACATAACGAATAATAAACGAAAGAAGGCTCTCTTGTTGCATTACCTAGGCGATGAGGCATACGATATCTTTGATAGTTTTACTGATGGAGAAAAAAGGAAAAGGAGCAGACGACGCATACGACGTAGCCAAAACATCACTACAAAAATATTTCACGCCCAAAAAGAATGTAGCCTATGAAACATTTCGTTTTCGACAAGCAGTACAGAATGAAGGGGAGTCCATTGACACATTCTACACAAGACTGCGCACACTTGCCTCTTCCTGTGATTTTGGCGTCAACAAAAAAAGAGAATTGCTGACACAAATTATGCAAGGCTGTAAATCTGCGAAGCTGAGAAGAGCTGCACTCAGAGACGACATGACCTTAGCCAAACTACTGGATGAAGCTTGAGCCATTGAACTATCAGATATTAGGGCTGCAGAGATGGAGAAAATGTCAACAACTACGAGTTCATTCAGTGCTCTTCAAATTGCTGGCAAGAAAAAACAGAAGAAACAGCCAAACTCCGTTCATTCCAGTGACAGAACTCAAGGAAATCAGTCATTTCGTGGTCGTAGCTCAAATCAAAGAAATCGTCCATCACAAAACTATAACCATGGCACAGAAAATGAAACTAGGTGCCGCAATTGTGGTGGAAACTTCCCTCATAGAGGCCCATGCCAGCAAAAGGCAAAGAGTGCAGAAAATGTAACAAAGTTGGACAAAGTGCCAAAGTGTGCAGGTCATCTCAGAGAGTAAGGCATGTCAACAACGACTACGAAAAAGAAACCGAAAGAGAAACACACAGAGAACCTGAGTCGTCAAATGATGAATCTGAATCTGCTTTCGTCATAGACAACAAGGTCAAGAAAATCAGAACGCCAACAGTCAATGCGTACATCTATGATGTATCAACCCGATTCATCATTGACACTGGTGCTACTGTCAATATCATCAGCTTAAAATCTTACGACGAGATAGAATCAACACCTGCGCTGAGGAGACCATGTCCTACAATTATGCATACGGATCAGAACAACTTCTTCCGGTCAAGGGTTTTCTTTCAACTACAATCACGTGCAAGGACAGGCGAGCTCATGCAACATTCTATGTAGTAGACACACCAGACCAAAACAGCAACCTTTCGAGTGCGGAGACAGCTCAGGCACTGAACATCATCCAGTTTGCATTTTCGTCAAAATCTCAGACAATAAACATGCTTGATGAGTTTCCAATTTTGTTTGATGGACAAACGGCGAAAATCAAGAATACACAAATCAAACTGCATATTGACATTGAAGTTCAGCCCGTCAAGCAAACGCACAGACGCATTCCTTTCGAAAGGATATGAAACGAGAACTTGAACGCCTCGAGCAGGCCGACATCATAGAGAAAGTAGAAGGACCAACACCCTGGGTGAGCCCCACAGTAATTGTTCCGAAGAAATCTGGTGGCGTCAGAGTATGTATATATATGCAAGAAGCAAATAAGGTAATCAACTGGCAACTGGAAAGAATCTGAAATTTCCCAGTTTGCAAGATTTGAGGATGAATTTCTGTCTAGGATGACTTAATCTTGCGTGGATATCGACTTATTCTCCCAAAAAGCCTTCAGAAGAAAAGTCATCAGAATCACACATCAAGCTCATCAAGGCATCGTGAATACCAAACAATTGATCTGAGAAAAGGTTTTATTCCCAAACATTGACAAGATGGTAGAAGATGCTGTAAAAGCGTGCGTACCTTGTTTATCATCTTATCCAGGAGCTACCCATCGTGAATCGTTGCAAACCAACTCCTCTACCCAATGAACCATGGTGTTCACTGGCTGTGGATTTTACTGGGCCATTTCCCCTCAGGTGAATACCTACTTGTAGTTATTGATGAGTACAGCTGATTTCCAGAGGTGGAAATTGTATCATCGACCTCTGCAAAATGCGTCATTCTCAAGCTTGAAAATATCTTCTCGAGACAAGGCATTCCCAAAAACGGTCAAAACTGGTAATGGCTCTCCATTCAACAGCGCAGAATTCAGATATTTCATGCAAAATTTCAGCATCAAACACAGGAAAATTACTCCACTGTGGCCAGAAACAAACGAAGAAGCAGAGAAATTCATGTCGACATTGAACAAGAGCATCAAATCATCGATCGCTGAAAACATGTCGTGGAAATCTCAACTGCTTACGTTTCTTCGGTTTTACCAAGGCAGCCCACACTCATCCACGAAACTGTCCCCGTTCAAAGCTTTAACAGGTCGAAAAATGAGCAGCATTGGACTGCCAGAATGTGCTCAAACCCAATTTTCCTACCCCGAGTGAAATACATGCCAAGATTGCTAAAAATGACAATACCTCGAAGTTCAAGATGAAATCGTATGTTGATGCAAAACGTCACACCCGTCCTTCCAGTCTCAACATCGGTGATCAGGTATATTAGTAAAGCAACCACCCGAAATTCCTCCCACTTCAAGGTGATCCAACGATCTTTCTCAGAGGAGGAGGAAGAAGAAGAAAAGGAAAACCAGACACTGATGACTCCGCGTGCCAGATCGCAACCCAGCACTCCTCAAGTACCTGAAATCGCGCCAATACAACCTCACACACCGGTCTCAACACCTCGCAGACCCTAGACATCGACTCCCAGGAGATTGACGCGAAGCCCTGTCGACACACCACCAAGAAATGAACACTCTAAACCTACTATACCAATCGATGCTCAACCATCAACATCAGCTGCAAACCAAAGGCCCACTCGCACAAAGAAGATGCCTACATACCTTCAAGACTACATACTGAAGTGACAGTCAAATGATGAACGCACAGTGCATGAATGCATGCTCACACTAAACGCATGTATTCATACATACATTGAATTTAGCAAAAAGTGAAATTGTTCATATTATACTTAATTTACTTATTATTCTGTTTCACTGCTGCTAAATTAAAAAAAAAAAAGTTTTTAAAGACTTATCGAGTGAAAGACTTTACACATATCAATTTGAGTAGTGTTGAAAGGACAAAACAAGTGAAAATAACATAATTGAGAATACTCAACTCAATATCTATTTAACTTTAATTTCATGCATGATGCACGTATTTGCTCAGTTGATTATTCTCAAAGCATTTTGAATGTTGATGTTTCTATTCAAAGGTGGGAAGGAATGTTGTATCGAAGGTAGAGCTGCATGCTCTCCCTTTAATCATGTGACTTTTACGTCACTTTGCTTGACTGCATGTCAACAAACCGGCTGACCACCTTCTACGCTGTACTGTTATTTCAATATTAAACTGCTTTTATTACACGAGCTGTAATGTGTTATATCTGATCTGAAACGACAGAGATATTACACCCGTCACCCACGACATGTATGTACGGCCCCAGGACAGACGTGCATGCATGCCTGTTTGACATAGATATAGAGTTGCAAGCCCCTCTAACTGTGTCAAACGTGCATGGATGCCTGTTTGGCCTAGTTAAGAGTGGTGAAACTAGCAAGCCTCCTAACTGTGCCAAACCTGCACCCCAAGTCTTAATAATGTAGCCTTTAAGAGCCTTTAAGTTCCTACTCAAGTCTCCCCAAGTTTTGCATCAAATAACCTCTAAGTTCTTAATTAAGTAACCTCAAGTTCTTAATCAAGTCACTCTAAGTTTCTAATCAAGTTACTGCTAAGTTCTTAACTTAAGTCACCCCAAGTTTTTAATCAAGTTACTGCTAAGTTCTTAACTTAAGTCACGCCAAGATCCTAATTAAGTCACCCCAAGTTCTACCAAGTTCTTATTCAAGTCAGTTTATAAATTATTAAGTTCTTGAAAGATTATTGCATCTGAAATGGATCAAAATGAAGTTTTATTATTGGCAGTTCTGGCATGCTTTTTTGTTCGGTTTCTGTATTTAGTGGCGGAGATTTTTTTTTGGACTGCTTTGGTTTTTGCTCGCGTTGTTTATATATTTTATAATCGTAATAACCGCCCCCAGCAGCAATGACACCAAAAGTGACAACAGTTTTAAACCCAATATTCCATGGCGACTTTGGCGTTGTAGGAATTAAATCAACTTGTTCTTTTCCGGTGTTTTTATAAAAACTGGCTGTGGTTCTGGCGTTTTTTTTTTTCATTATGAGTTATATTTGTGTTCGTAACTTCAATTTTTTTTCTTTGTTCCACTCTGCTAATTCTTTTCTTGCTGCAACGCGCCCAGGATACTTTTTACTGGTCACTTTCTCCACCTGATTGAGTATTTTCTGATTCTGATTCTGCTGTTTTTTTTTTTCTGGCTCGGTCATTTTTAAGGGAAATAAAATCTATATGATTAAAAGTAATTAATCCCATGATTACTGGCGACAATAATGTTCTAAATCTGTAATAAAGATCACATCCTAGAGACTCTAATGACTTTGTTAAAACTGGATCCTGAGTTAAATCATACATAAAATCTTAATTAATTAAAGATTCAATGGGCGCAAATCTACTAACTGGTTTAGTGTACAAACTAAGAACCGCTTGACCAACGGTTTTTACCATTCTTGACCCCAGTTGCGCTTCATACCTGCTGTGAGACTTTACAATGTTGTGTGGTGACATATATTGAATCTGTTCTATGCTGAATTCATTTCCAAGGTACTGTTTTGTTTTTTTTTCCACTAGCCGCCACAGAATACAGCCTTTTCTTTTTGGGCATAATAGCTTGGTCATCAACTTGATCATTTGTAATCATAAGTTAGGGAATGTTTAGTAGATCGCTGCTGTTCATGTTTTATTATTAAATATAATTATTATTATTTTATTTTTTAAATGAGCACCGAAAAAACTATTACAAACTTGAATACCATTGTACTGTTATTGGAGGCCTAAGTGTAGGATACACAATGCTTGGTAAAATCTTGTAAAAAAATAAAACCGGCAGATCTTGGCAAGCTAGACTTTGAAGTCTCAGCAAAACTTATTGCTATTGTTACAGTTTCATTTGCTATGAAAGATTTTCTAGTTAAGCAAGGAATAATTCCAGACAGTATAAATATGTAAAATTTAAAAAAAAATACATTTTAAAAATTGGCTTCACTCGTAATGATGATAGGCGGTGCAATGGTGAATGCGCTTGCTTTTAGCGGAAGCAATTTTGTATTTAGTAAACTACAAAATAACGACGAGAGAAAAAGACACAACAAAGGTATGGAGGAACTAGCCACAGCACAAGCCGCCTATGAAAAGCAGAGAATTGCACAGGGACATGCAGCTTACACATTTAAAAATGTTGACAAGGCAATAAAAGAATATTTTCTAGTAACAGGCAAACCAGTCGAGACATTGCCCCCACCAAAATTCAGTGACTTTTCTCAACCATCATCAGAACAAAGGGTGCAAGAAATATTGTTTATTGTCTTTGGTATGACCGCCGTGTAATTTGTTGCACAAAATACTGGCTGAATTAAAAAAAAATCTATTATTCGCCAAAAGGGTATTTGAAAGGAATAACGGCAATTAAAAAGCTCAGCCAAATGGCAGGTGTCAGTGAATAAACAAAAAGAATGGTTATCTAAACAAGCGATGTGTCAAATTTATCTACTTGCGCCTAAACGAATATAGAGACCACACTTTGTGAATACAACACCAAACGACATCCATCAAATTGACCTTCTATATTTACCCCATGATACGATTAGACGAAAAAGATTCAAGTACACACTAACATAGCTTTAAGATACAAAGATGCGAAACCATTAACACAAAAGAGTGCTTCTGCTGTTGCTGTCGCCATACAGCTGGTATGCCAACGAGGCCCCTTAACTTATCCTCGCATGATTCAAGTTGATGATGGAAAAGAATTTAAAGGCCAAGTGAATCAATTATTGTTAAAACAACCAGGCACATTTCCAGTCGCTGAATTAATTTTAATTTTCACAAATATATCTGAGTCTAAAATGGAAGCTCAGAAGGA
Organism: Conus betulinus; assembly: GCA_016801955.1. NCBI lineage: Eukaryota > Metazoa > Mollusca > Gastropoda > Neogastropoda > Conidae > Conus > Conus betulinus. Next base: position 9,266 of record JADBJO010022356.1, on the reverse strand, counting down.
AGAATCCTTGTATGAAAGTAAAATGGCGCTCGAAGCAAGAATGAGAAAGGAAGAGTACTTAAAATTAATAGGAGAATTATTTAATTACAATCATATCACTAGCCAAATATTCAAGAAGATTGATCATCTCATGCTAGAACAGCCAGACAATTGCTTACAACCCCAAACCACAAATTTTGATTTTCAGACATGGGAAAAAGAATATCTTGAAATGATAAAAAAAATTCGAGCACATTTAGCAGTAATGACTAATAATTTGGCTGAATTGGATGATGATCTAGTTGCGCTTGTGATAAAAGTTGAGGATAAATATAAACTCCCGCATGAAGATATATGATTATACCGCCGTTCATTTTATTCCTCAGTGCCCAGTTGCATATGAGTACTCTAGATTATTAAATACTCTTTTTGTGTTGGTGCTGCCAAGAAACTTTTTTTGTTACAACTGTTGTGCTGATCTCATGTAGATTAGATCGTAGTTTTACGTTGTCATGATGAAAAGTCTTTTCATTGAACAATGCTTCTTTGTAGTTGTCATGTGATATGTTTGACTGCACAACACTGCGAGATATACCCTTTGCTTTTTTAAAAGTGCTAGTTTGACACGAAAGACTGTACATTTTCGACCTTAAACCAATAAACCCCTTGTCACCCCTCCAGATAATTCATCCTTCATCTTTCCTAAAACCTTCTTAACAGTTGAATACAAAGGGGTGTCTTTAGGGTAATCAGATGTGTCGTACCATCCCGCACGCCCTTTAGCTACTTCTAATTCCATGTCTTTATAGACGTCTTCAGTAGGGATATCGAGGATAAAACTGTCTGTATCTCTGGACCCTGAATACAAGGGTTTAAAAGAGTCATAAAGAAATTGTAACATCAAAGGCTTCGACAGCTCTAAAACAGTACACCAATAAAAACAGGTTTGTCCAGTTTGACTTTCTTTTTCTTCATCTTCAAGCCAAAACGCTGATCATGAAATCTTTCAAAGTCCTAATAATTTGGTTTAGAAGTCAGCTTAATTGCATCGTTCTCTCTGATGACCAATCTGACATCTTTACGCTTGTGCGGATTCTCCATAGTCTTTCCAAAACAGCTGTTGTTCATCAACTTGAAAAAGACTTTTTCTGATGCATCTGTGGTTTTAGTTCTGAGATCAGTATTCTTCATGATGTATGGTTTCATGAACTGTTCTTGATCAAAAGCAATTATACGATGAACTGCTGTTAGCTTTAAACCATGTCTTAGATAAAACTGAAGGAGTCTGTAATGACAGACATATATATATATTTTTTTTGCCTCGAAGATTAGGCACAAATTTAGGTGGTTCTGTCATTGACACCTTTAGGCTTTCTGCTGCTAATGGATAGTCATTATGCAGGTCATGGAATTCATGAGGATATTCCAAGTCAACTTTTAGCATAAAGCCCCCGATGTCGATCAGCTTCCAGAGTATGCAGCCATTTTAAAAAACTTTTGGAGGTCGCCCTAGTCCTTCTGTGTACATTTTATAAAGTTACGTAATGGAAGTGATTGACTCATAGCCCAACCATACAGATTGTTTGCATCTAAATACATATGATAGTTAGACTTCTTATCAGGATCATAATCATCTAGGTATTTGTTGTTTGCTTTACAGTAATGGTGCGACGCAATACTAATTCCTCCACGCAATCCGTTTTCAATCATCTGAAGCATTGGTAGGTCAGACAACAAGTCAATCTGTACTCGGGTATATTTTAAGAAAGCGTCCCAACTCATCCCAGGTGCAGAAATACAACGCGCAGGATCCAAGCTGTAACGTTTCATGCAGGTCTTTCTGTAATTTTCAAAAAAATGTCCGCCAACAAACAAACGTCAGCCATTAAATAAGAGTCATGATAGTCTCCCATTGTTTTACACTCTAACTTTTTGCCATGCTTCTTGAGCATGCTGATAGTCAGAATCACTGATGTCCTTTCCTCTAAGACTAGAAAAGAACGCGCCTTTAGGCGGAATGGAGTCTTCATCAAACCTTTTTCGACTGTTCATGTACTCATAAGGGTAAACGCCCTTTCTAACAAGTGTTGGGTCAAAATATTCTTTTGTTATTGGGCAGGACTTTAAGGACATAGCCAGTGACTGTAATGATCCCATCAGGTATTGCATAGAGTCATAAAAAGACAGGTTATTTAAAGTGAAACACATACATTTTTGATGACAGTGCAATGCATGACACCTTGAAGTCGCTGGTTACTGCTTGCAATGTAAGATGAGAGTGGTATCCACGCAAGTTATGAAAGAATATAGGCAACTTCCATGTCTTTGGTTCAAACTTTAGTTGAAGATTGCATTTACTGTGTGCTGCTCCTCTGAACTTCCCGCTAATGTGATCATGGTCTCTTACTGTTGGGTTTTCTAGTGTTAGTTCTAAACCGCAAATCGAGCAGTGAGTGGCTGAGTCATACTGTTGTTGGTTTTCAGTGGTCATCTAATATCGGATAAATTCAGATTATTAGAACAGTCATTACGCACTTGCTGCATGCGTTTTAAGAGGTATTCTGCAGCACTAGGTCCTCTGTATAGTTATGGCATTGAATGGGCGCCATCCGACCTGACAACAATGAAAACAAATGAACAAATCTGGTGATTACTCACTAAAACTGTTTTTGGTAATTTTGTTGTGCTGGCCCTCTCATAAGGAACAATAAGCGACTCAAAGTCTGCGTAAACAACATATGGACTCGTTTGCAGTCGTTTCCAGTTCTTAAAATAAACTTTACTGCCTTCTCTTGGCGTAATTAGTTCTGTATTACAGTCAACTGGACTGATACAATGTTTTATATGTTCACTTGCGGCTTGAACAGATGGAAATCTTGTTAAACATTTTCTACAGAATTCTTGTTTGCCATATTTTTTTTGTAGTATGATTATGCTAACAGTCTACTCATTGTGCGTATCAATGAGTTATGGTGAGACATCAGGAGTAAGTCCACATCGCTTTTGGCCGGATCACCAATTGTTGGCGAGTTCTTGGACACTCTGATGGGCAGAAGGTTGGTTTTCTCAGACCATGTGTATATGTTAACAGTTATTGGTTTGTTCTGTTCTCAAAACTGATCAATTCTGTTTACGCTAACAGGAAAGGATATTCCACTGAAATTAAGTTCATTGATGTAAGGTTGATAGTTAGACATTCTGTCGGCGTTTCTAGCGACGTGATGCAGCCTTGCAAGAACACAGCACATAAAACATTTGTTGTCCGAATTCTTTATGTTTAAACTGCTCTTTTTTGCAACTAATGCTGGGGGTAATGGATGTCAGACTTGCATGCAATCGGCACGTACTTAGCCTGTTTTTAATCTGATCTCTAAGACTTCACCCTCTGACCAACCAGAGCCTCTCATTTTAGCTTCTTCAGAGGCTACATTAAACTGTGTAAGCAGTTGGTCCACCTAACCAGGTGTTAAATCACTATAAGAAAGAATAGTCTGCTGTTTAGTTGAGACCCAGACTTCTAGATTTTCTTTATTTATTGTTATATAGTCGATTAAAAACAGTTAACCTTACTTTAACTGGAGGGCTTATTGATAATTTACTTGGAACTTGAGAAATAGCATGTGCGACGCTTGCCTGTACGTTGTTGGATCAATAACTTCTAAATCGATCTCATTTGAAGCTTTTGGCAAACGCTCTTCCTCTAAATATTCATCTAACCAAGCGTCAGGACTTTCATATATCTTAGCCATGTTGAGTTTCTTTTCTAACTCAAAATATTTATTTCAATTAAAAAAAAATTTAGTCACAATCAGTATCATCAACGGTCTTTTTGTGCTTCGACTCATCAACTAAAGAATAAACACCCTTTGGTGTTGTTAATGTGAGCTGTTTAGAACAGAGTTTAACGTCTCGTTTACTTTTTTTAAACATTCTTTTTTTATCCGGTCGGTTTCTGGTTGTTGAGAAAAAGTTGCCCGCGCCTTTTTTTGAAGATCAAACTTCTGTCTTTTGTAGTCCTCAGAATCAGCCTGTAAACGACTAAATTCTTCATCCGTGATGTGCGAGTCAACTAGTGCTTCATTTATTATCAGTTTGAACGAACTAAGTTTAGCTGTTATTAGTTTGAACCATAGCTGTGTGCTTTTGGAGTTTAGTTTAGTTTATTTTTTTTACTGGCAGAACTTGCAGCTAATGAGCAAAGGCCAAGAGTTAAAAGACAAGCCGCCCAGAGGTAAAACTACCGTTGCGCCAACACCTGTTGCTAAGAGACCTACACTTGTTGCTGCTGTTAAAGCACTAAAAGTCGATGTCCCAGCATTACCATATGTAACAGCATTAAAGACACCAGAATACCTTCGTTTGTTTTTGCTGTATTTTGAAAGGTCTTGCTCTAGTTTTTGTTGCATTTGTGTAATGTTGGTTAATCTGAAGGTTTTTATGTCAGTGCTTTCTACTATCTCTCCTTTAAACAGTAAACAAGTGGGGTAGTCTATTTATCTCTTCTTCAGACACTTTTGGATAAACCTGAACAGACGTGCTTTTTTCAATAAAAAAAAATTCAGTTTTGTATATCTTTTTAATCTGTTATCTTGAATATTCAGCTGCGCATCATATATTAAAAACAAATATACATTAACTGGTTTATCACTCTCTTTTTTTCTTTATCAATTTGAATGGTTATTCCGTCTTTTAACAGATCTCCCACTTCCATGCAACTGATTATCCTCTGTCGACCTTAGGTCAATCCATAAACCGTATTTTGTTGTTAAATAATAATCAAATCTAACATCATGAAGGCGTAGATCTTTAGACACAATGTCTACTGTTGGACTTCTACGCCTCCCTCCTCCAAACAATTTTCTTATTTCGTCAAAATGCTGATAAGGTTTAAGCCCGCTACCGTAGAATTGATTAGGACTACCCTCAATTGAACATTGTGCTTTCATTATTTTAGGATTAATAAACTTTTCAGTTTCTCTTTTGAATGGTTCTTCATCTTCACACAGCAATAAAATACATTTAAGTGATCTTGCGGAGGCGCTAAAACTAAATTCCATATAGTGTCTGCCTTGCTTTTGGTATATTTAGAATGATGAATCACTCTTTCGTAATATATTGCAAATTTGGACTGATATTGTTGCTTGATCAGCCTTGCTAAGTTAGGGTTGCTGACAATGTCAAACTAACGAGATGTCAGAAATGCTGTACTTTGCTTCGGTGTCTGTCGATTTAATAACACATTTGTATTCATTAAAAGTTAGTTCATTTGACAATCTGTCTTTTTAATGCTCCTTGAAAGTATGGTGCATGCGATTTCCATACGCAAAACTTGTAGCTTCAGCCCTGTTACCGTCTTTAGCATCTGTGGTGCCTATTCTGTGTTTTAGTGCTTCATTATTTTCGATTCCTGAAATGCAAGATCAGCCCTTTCATTCGTGGTTAGCCATAGATCAGAATAGATTAAAAATATGTCTGCATTGTGTAAAGAAAACATTTCTTGCTCCTTAAGTTTTATAGAAATTTTTACTTATTGCCCTGTCCCAGATTCTGGACTACTGTCCTGTTTGGGTCTGTTGCTGATTCGAGTTCTATTTTGAAAGTAAGTCGTGCAGAGCCTGGTACAATCATTTCATCTGCTCCTAGGTCTGGAAATTTGACAGGTAAGAATTTTGATCTGAATCAATAGTAGATGGATTATTTGTAACGATAATATTCTATTTATTTCCCTTCACGCCAAAGGTTCTCTTTCAGTTTTCTATGCGGGTCAAGAATTGAGCCATATGCTTGTAACATTTTTTAAAAAAAAAAACAAACAAAAAGTTACTTAAAAAAAAAAAAAACATGGCAGGCATTGAAGATGAAGACTATGATGTTTTTGATCCTGGAGACGACATGAGTGAAATGACCTCTTTGACTCAGCACCACTCATTGCGGCGTGAATTAACATTATGTAAAGTCAGATCCTTTTACCAAAGTTTAGATCAAGAACCTCTCGAATATTTAGACCCAAATGATTTTGAAATAAAAGATAACCATCTGTTTGTGAGAAGCGACCAAGGACAACTTGTACAGCTTACAACTAAACCAGACCCATCAAAGTTTTAGCCAGAGTACAATTAGACAAAGGCATAGTGTGAGCAATCAAAATCGCCTTAACATTGCTAAACCAAAATTAGATAGGGAGGAAGTTGCTAAACTTCAAAACATACTACAAGAACTCCCACGGATAACAAATGCAAAACATAGAACTTACAGATTTAAGTCAAACAGCAGACGAAATAATACAAGCAGAAACCGGTTTTTTCAGAAGAAACAGCATTAAAAACTATACACGTTCCCGCTGCTACCTACGGAGAAATAGCGGTCCTTGATCATGCCTTTGAGAAGCATCACAGGTGAATTAACAACAATTTAGCAAAACTGAGTGAACTAGATGACATATATAAGAAGAAAAAGAAAAACTCGTTGAGGCAGACGACTCCAACTTAGGACATGATATAAAGAAAGAATAACACAAAGACTGCATGATCTTGAACAAGAGAGTCAGCAGACTAGAAGTGTTGTCTACTAACCAAGAACAATTACGAACTCAAGTGAACAGAATAACAGAAACTATCCAAAGAATTTTATATGAAACACACGACACTAGCAGAACGAATACGAACACTGTTTTTAGAGAGCAAGGTGTCACATTAGCAAGCGTTATATAACAGCTTTAGGATTTGCAAAAGTACACTAGTGTTTGCTATTACAGGCGGTGATGGTCAAAGGTCAGAGCCTCTGCTGCCATCTCCTCCATCACTGCCTAACAAATCATGGGCAAAAAAAACCCAACCCAACTTGATCATCTTGCAGGTTTATTGAAAAAAATAGCCAGTAAGGTCATAGACTCTTTCCCTGGCATATTAGGTTCTGTCATTAGCTGGCTTTTATCTACTGCAAGCAAAGTAGTTGGCTTTATGGCCGCCAGCACTTATGGACCATTAGTTTGTCTTAATAGTCGGGTTACTTTTCAGTAAGATGAAGAACGGGTAATCCTAGGCCAGTTAATCAATAACAAGTGCTGTCTTTTTTCATATTCATGTCAGTAATTTTTTTGGTCTATCAACGGCCTTGGGATTGGAGACTTATTATTGGGGGGGGGGGGGGGGGGGGGGGGGGGGGGGGGTGGGGGGGGGGGGGGCGGGGGGGGGGGGGGGTGGGGGGTGGGGGGGGGGGTGGGGGGGGGGGGGGGGGGGGGGGGGTGGGGGGGGGGGGGGGGGGGGGGGGGGGGGTGGGGGGGGGGGGTGGTGGGGGGGGGGGGGGGGGGGGGTGGGGGGGGTGGGGGGGGGGGGGGGAGGGGGGGGGGGGTGGGGGTGGGGGGGGGTAGACATATTTTTTATGTCTAATACGGCCGTCCCTTGGGGGATGGGTTATGACGTTTTTATCTCTCTTGGGGAGAGGGCGGCGGGAGGGGTGGGGAGTGGGAGGAGGCGGGTTTTTTTTCGTTTAGAAGGGGTTATTATTGTTCCTATCTGGATCTGAGGTCAGAAGGTAGCATGTATAAACAGTGCCAACAGCAAAGTCTAACGTTTCGATCTTGCGTATTGTAAAAACATTTTGGTACCTTTTAATACTTGAAGGCAAATCAATTGCAGAATTAATGGCGTCCTCTAAATTTGCCAAGTACTGTTTTTGTGCGTCAAGCCAGTAGAAGGATCAATTGCTCTATTGGCCCCCCGAGATGCTGCAGTAATGCCTGAAGATGAAAGAATCAGGAGAGCCCCGGAGAGAGGAGCACAGCCACACTTTTTTGTGGGGGGGTCTTACTCAAAAGCATAAAGGTACCTAAAAAAACGATGATTGCATGGCTACCAGAATTTTGTCTAAGTCTATCTTCTTGCCATTACCCATTGAATTCCGTTACAGATCATTTCAAACAGCCTTCATGTCTTTCTGTTGCAAAGACACCATGGATTACCCAATGCGCTTGTTAGTTGGTAATGGATGCTTGCAGTTCAGATAGAATAATAATACGTCGGCACTGCAAGAGTGTATACACAACGAAGAATACTAACACCGACCGACCTCACCAAAGGATCGAGATGATCATTTAAATGATCAGCATAACGCAATACGACACTCCACAACTACCAGTTGATTTGAAGCGCAAACACAAGCAAAGTTTACGCTGGTTCTGATACACTAACACTTACAGTAAACTGGCATCGAATGACTGAACCACATTTTTCAGGAGTTTTTCCATTTTTAACAGAGAGGGTTAAGATAGCTGTTCAAAAAGATTAACCTAACTTTACTGGAAGGGCTGTCAGAAGGTGGTCACAGAAAGGTCCAAGCTTCAGCTCAGTTGTATAATTTTTAAGAGTGGTGGGTGCGCCGTCCAACAGTAATATTTGCCATTTAGTGTATTTGAACGGTTTTCATTTTTTTACTTTGTTCTAAAACAAATGTTTGGCTAACAATACACAAACCCAAGAAAGTTTGTCTTACTTTTTTAAAAATATGCTATTCTGATAAACGAATGCAGAACCCACAGGCCGGTTCGCACCTCATGAAACTTTTTACAAAGCTCCTCCATGGTGTAATATACGTGACAGTCCAAGCAGAATGCGTAAGATTGAACAATTTGCCAATTAGAGGGAAACTTTTATTCTAGCCGTTAATCATAACCTGTATGTTAAGTACGGATATTTGCTCACTAAAAGAAGCAATGAGTAACTTCGATATTACTTTACTCCTCAACCTTAACAATGCCAAATCTAAAAACAATGTTGACATTCAAACCTGACAAAAAAAGAAGATACGGGTATATTTTGATGGACGAGCCCCCTAGCCTAAAATGTTAGCCCTTTACAAACTGTCAATCGAGACGTTTATAGCACCAAGCAAAACTATTCTTATGGAAGAATCTCCTCTCGATCTTGCATTACCTTCATTACTCTATTTCATTTTTGGATGAGCACACATGATGAAAACTTACAGAGGGAAGGCCTCAAAACGGTTTTTAAAGAGCTCTTTCATCAGGAAACGCGCATATGCGCAGCATGAAATTATAAAATACAATGCCCTAATAACAGTTACAAAAAATAGGAAACAAGGAAGTCGTGAATGTGACAATCCTGCCATTGTTTTAGAAATAAATAATTAGCTTTTTGTATGACTACTAGGAATGTTCTGCTGGTGGTACCAACGAATCAGGGTTACCTTCGCAAGCACCTGTAAGTGTATAACTTTCTTTTAGAACTAAAAGACTTGCAGACACTGAGTCTTTGAAAAGAAGGGTGAGA
>JADBJO010022355.1:15000-28084 GCA_016801955.1 Conus betulinus | reverse complement strand
TTGACGTCTTTCTTTTCGTGTAAAAATATTGTTGGTATTTTATTTGTTGTTTAAAAAAAAAAGCCAGAAAATCGTTTTTAAAATTAGCCTCTGAAAAAATATCAACAAGAAAATAATTTATTGTCTTTATACATCTGGCGCGCGCGCGCGCGATCGCGCGCGCGCGCGCGCGTGTGTGTGTTACATGGGTCTTGCGTGCGCGCACGGATGGTTCAAAAAATGTGTGTGTGTGTGCGCGCGCGCGCGCGCGCGCGCGTGTGTGTGTGTATGTGTGTGTGGTGTGTGTGTGTGTACACACATGGTCGTTTATGTATATGAGAGCGAGCGCGCGCGTGTGCGTGCGTGCGTTTGTGTTTTTGTGTATGCACGCGTTGTGTGTATATTTGTGTGTGTGTGCGTGCGCGCGCGCGCACGCGTGTGATTTGTGCATTTTGCGTGCGCGCGCGCATGGTTTTATCTGTATATGTTAGTGCATCGCTCGCGCATGGTTTTATAATAGGCGTTTGTGTATACACGAGTGCGCGTGCGTGCGCGCGTATGTGTGTGTGTGTTGCGCGCGCGCGCGCGTGCGGGCACGCGTTATGTGTGCATATATGTGTGTGTATGTGTGTGCCTCTGCGTGTGCGTGTTTGTGTGTGCGCGCGTGTGTGAGCGCGCGCGCACGCGCGTTGTCTGTGCGTATTGTGTGTGTGTGTGTGTGTGTGCGTGCGCGTGCGCGTGCGAGTGGAGAGGGGGGTGTATGTGCACGAGTCGGCATTTTCGCGCAGCCATGTAAATTGATGCGTTTGTGGAGGAGTGACAGGACAGGGGAAAAGATGGGGATGGAGAGGTGTCGAGGAAGGGGGCGGGGAGAGTATGTGTATGTAACTTTTCAAGTGACATGTGTTTGTGCTGTCTTGACGAACTGTCCTGGTATTGAATGCCCTTTGCCAAACATGTCTCAAGCACATTTGTTGTTGTTGTTGTTGTTGATGTTGTTGGAGCTTTTTGCATAATGCTGAGAATACAGCTTAACTTGGTGTTCGTCCCGGTGTTTCCTCTCTCTCTCTCTCTCTCTCTCTCTCTCTCTCTCTCTCTCTCTCTCTCTCTCTCTCTTTTCTCTCTCTGACGCTTTTCTCTTGTGTTTACTATTCTTCTTCATTGATTCTTTAATGATTTTTGGCATTGAAGGCTGTGAAGGTGATAAAGCTCGCTCTTATCATCGTTTTAATTTTGTTATAGAAATGAATTGTCATCTTTATCATTAAAGCTTATAATAACAAATAACTTGCGAAGGTGCTTTTAAAATGTAAGATTAGTAGAATGAGCAAAGTTTTGCATCAGAATTTTTTTTTTTATCTGGGAGAATATGAGTGTATAAGAATAGGCAAGGTCTCATCATCTTTTCAGAATCTCCACACGCTTCAGTGTGTCACTGTTGCTTCCATTGAGTGTGCTACTCTTATTTATGACCTGCCTAAGTTACCATAAAAAGACATAGGTACGGTATAATATTCAGACGCCATGTCCATCTAGACAAATGCAGATGTAAGAAGATGAGGGTTATAAATCATGAACAGAAATATTTATCGGCTGGAGACGGATACATTAAACATGTACATGGAATGAAATGGGCTTGCACATCCGGAGAGAGACACACTAATGATGATGATTTTAACGGGGAGAATTCAGCATCATTGCTACAAGACCAAGTATTAGATGACAAAACTTTACAACATTCACAAGACAAAGATTTTGGATACCCGTTCGACTAGTAAGCACATTGGCAATTCATACTGAGATGTGTGGCAATTTCATACTGAGATGTGACAATGACGGCAAGGAAAAGGTGAAAATTTGGGACATCAATTGATGCTCAAGCATGGGATCAAGATAAAACAAGAATGAACCACCGTTAGCACAATCACCAGCCTCGTCCGATCAAGACTGATATGAATAAGAAGTTTACTTTTCAACCTTGCACAACTTGTTGAATAAAATACAATGTACATGCAGTAGAACTATTGAATCAGCGCTTGGCAATCCGGTACCTACAAATGTATTGAATTCATACCATGAAGCAGACTTACTGTCTTTTTCAGAATAAGGTAAGTTTCCAAAAGCTAATCGTTTTTTGTACTCCCAGTTCTTATAGAATAGGGAGTACTTTAGAATGGGAACGAAGGGAATGCTGTCTGTTTGTGTGTGTATGTCTGTCCGTCCGTGATCAAAATGTATTCCACTCGCTCCAGACAAAACTGCTGGGCCTATATTTCTGAAAATTTGTAGGTATGTTCATTATGGGTCACGGATGATGCCCGATGTTTTATTTTACCGTTATATCCGCTACTAACGGCTATCATGGCCCATAACGGTTTTCCTTCTTTATGGAATATCTCAGAAAGTACTTGACCGAGCTTTCTGAAAATTTGTAGGCATGCTCATTATGGGTCATGGATGACGCCCGATGTGTTAGTTTACTGTTATAGCCGTTACGACTGTAACGGCCTGTAACGGGTTTTCTTTTTTATGGAATATCTCAGAAAGTACTTCCGATCTTTCTGAAAATTTGCATGTATGTTCATTTTGGTCACGAATAATGCCCGATGTTTTAGTTTACCGTTAAAGCCGTTACAAACGGCTCTAACGGCCTGTAACGGTTTTTCTTCTTCATTGAATATCTCCGAAAGTACTTGGCCAATCTTTGTGAAATTTAGCAGGTGTGAGCATTATGGGTCACGGATGATGCCTGATGTTCTAGTTTGCCGTTATAGCCGTTACTAATGGCTGTAACGGCCTGTAACTGTTTTTATTCTCTATAGAATATCCCAGAAAGTACTTAGCCGATCTTTGTGAAAATTAGCAGGTATGTTCACTATGGGTTACGGATATGCCCGACGACGTTTTAGTGTACCAATATAGCCGTTACTAACGGCTATAACGGCCCATAACGGGTTTTCGTCTTTATAGAATATCTCAGAAAACACGTTGTCGATATTTCTGAAAATTTGTAGGCTTGTTTATTATGGGTCAAGGATAATACTCTATATTTAGTTTACCGTTATAGCCGTTACTAACTGCCGTTACTAACGGCTATAACTGCCGATAACAGTTTTTCTTCTTTATGGAATATCTCAGAAAGTACTTGGCCGATTTTTATGAAAATTTGTAGGTATGTTCATTATGGGCAACGGGTGATGCCCAATGTTTTAGTTTACGTTATAGCCGTACTATCGGCTATAACGACCCATAATGGTTTTTATTTTTATGGAAAGTCTCATAAAGTACTTGGCCGACCTTTCTGAAAATGTGTAGGTATGTTCATTATTGGTCACGGATGATGTCCGATGTTTTAGTTTACCGTTATAGCCGTAACTGACAGTCCATAATGATTTTCTTCTTTATGGAAAATCTCAGAAAGTACTTGGCCATCTTTTGAAAATTTGTATGTATGTTCATTGTAGGTCACAGATGATGGCCGATGTTTACCAGAATAGCCATTACTAACGGTTACACCAGCCCAAGACGGGGTTTCCTCTCTATGGAATATCTCACGCGTATTCAGGATAAAGTGGGAGTACGTTTATATACTTTGCATTTAAAAAATTCTGTTTGAAGTCTTTTTTTTTTTTTTACATGAAATGAGAAATAAAGAAAGCATTCTTAGACTCTAGTGACGAGTACCTGAAAAGACCTAGACACATGTATGCTGTCTCTTTCCAGCCAGTCAGACACTATACAAATGAATTATTTATAAAAAAATGCGGTTGTGTTCTTTCAACTGTTTCATCGGTCCAACAGTAGCTGTCATGCTTCACTGAGAGAAACCGACAGGTCAAATTTGATGATGATTATATTGTAATGAAGACAGGTGAAAACATCAGCATTTCATCGTCTGAGAAAAACGATACCGTAAATATTTCATTTTCTGAGGTTCATACCATATACCCAAATTATTGAGAAAAAAAAATTAACAGATGGCTCAATCCTAGAATCATGCATACGTTTTGGATTAAAGAAAACAAAAAATTTAAAGTACAAGAACAATTTTGTGTTGGTATCACTAACGTTGACTTCTTTTTCCTAGGTCCGTGTGAAGTCACAGGGGCATCGCACTGAAGAACTGTTCACCAAATTCCCCCAATTCTGTTGCTTGTGTTCCGAGGTCTTGGGCTCTACAGACGGTTTCGTTGTCTGTTCTGAGATGTCATCAGTCCAATGTTTTTTGTCTTCCCGTTGGTCTCGCTCCTTCAATCCTTTCCTGGATGATTATTAGAGCGGGACCGTTAGTTCCTAATGACTATGCCAACTCAGTTTCTTTGCTTTGTTGGTGTCAGCAAAGCGTCGTATGGCCCGGTGTGCTATTTGATTGTCTGGCACTCTTGTTCCATGTTGATACAATCAGTCTATCTGATGTGCAGTATCTTGCAATGACGTCTCATTTCTATAGTTGGGTTCTTTCGTCCAGGTCCATGTCGCGTATGCCTATAGGGAAATGAAATATACCAGTGTGTGCATGAGCCAGATTTGTGCTTCACTGAGATGTTATTGTCTTTCCATCCCAGGAATCAGTCTGCATAGAACTGATGTCTTTGCTGCTGTCTGAGAGGATATCCGATTTAACCCGCCCCCCCCCCCTCCCCCTGCCATCGCTGAAGGTATATCCCTGATATCAACTGTTAAACAGTACCTAGCTTTTACCTATGTTTATGTCAGTACTGGAGGTGGTGGTGGGGCTGGCATTGGCTTGGTATTCTCGGTGTTGACATCCATACTATGTCTTGAAATTATTTCATCAAGTGTTTTAACAAGCTCAGTGAGTTTCTGTTCAGTGCCTGCCAGGCCATCGAAGTTATTTGCAAAGTGAAGGTTCGTGATAGTTCTTGCAACGCTGGTTATGTAGACATGATCTTCAAGTGAATCATTCATGATGCCTTCCAAGACTATCTTGAAAAGTATTGGAGAGAAAGGGGCCCTGGCGAATCCTAACTGATGTGTGGAACACTTTCCAGTCGGTCACTTTGCACTATACTTGCTGGATGTTGCAGATTAATTATGCTCCGATATCAGATTTCTTCATGACGGCCTAAAGCACCACCGAATAGACTCTTGTCAAACGCCTTTTCGAAGTCTGTGAATACATGAGTCCCTCTGGTGTTGCAGGTGTTTAAGCGAAGGGTTAAAAGGTTCGATGATACTTCAGCCTTTCAGATACAACGGAGTCTGTTTGCAACTGTAATCTATTCAGAATGATACTTCAGCCTTTCAGATACAACGGAGTCAGTTTGCAACTGTAATCTATTCAGAATGATACTTCAGCCTTTCAAATACAACGGAGTCTGTTTGCAACTGTAATCTATTCAGAATGATTCTGAACACTACGTTGCTTACGTTGCTGGTCTAACTGATCTTGCGGCTGTTCTGAAGTGTTGAGGATTTCCTCTCTTTAGAAGTGTGACGATGTAGTGATCGAGTCTCTTTGGCGTTAGCCACTCGCTTGTGTGCCAGATTTGGCTGCAGATGGCAGTTAATATATCAGTTACTGCCTTTCCGATACATCCAAGTGTTCTGCGGGGGTGTTGTCAATGCTTGCAGCCTTGCCATGTTTCAGCCACTTTGCTGCCACTACGACAGAGTGTTGGAAAATCATTTCCATTTGATGAATCGTGTATTGTTAGTACGCTTGGATCTCTGTTGCTCTGTTTTGTTGTAGGGCTCAAAGCAAAGTCCCTTTATCTTCTTATGTGTTCTGCCTGTAGGAGACTGTTAACGTCTTTGATCTGAGTGGTTCTGAGTTTGATTTGCGTTGGTCAGTTTTTCACAGATTTAAAGGCTTTTTTGTGTCGTTGTTGTCCAGGTCTTTCTCAAAGTTTTCACACTCTTATTTTCATCCCGTCTGACATTCACTATTAGCATTCTGTTCTCTCCCCCATCCCGTCCATCATTCATTTTCATCACATTTCCACTCCTTATACCTCCTCAGCATTAATCACACATGCCTTCTCCTTAACTACCCCGCCTGCCATTCCCAGTCACCGCGTTCTCCTATCCTCATTCCGTCTGTCATTCCCAATCACCACGTTCTCCTATTCTCATTCCGCCTGCCATTCCCAGTCACCACGTTCTCCTATTCTCATTCCGTCTGTCATTCTCAATCACCACGTTCTCCTATTTTCATTCCGCCTGCCATTCCCAGTCACCACGTTCTCCTATTCTCATTCCGTCTGTCATTCCCAATCACCACGTTCTCCTATTCTCATTCCGCCTGCCATTCCCAGTCACCACGTTCTCCTATTCTCTTTCCGTCTGTCATTCCCAATCACCACGTTCTCCTATTCTCATTCCGTCTGCCATCCCAGTCACCACGTTCTCCTATTCTCTTTCCGTCTGTCATTCCCAATCACCACGTTCTCCTATTCTCATTCCGTCCGCCATTCCCAGTCACCACGTTCTCCTCCTATTCTCTTCTGTCTGCCATTCCCAATCACCACGTTCTCCTATTCTCTTTCCGTCTGCCATTCCCAATCACCACGTTCTCCTATTCTCTTTCCGTCTGTCATTCCCAATCACTACGTTCTCCTATTCTCATCCCGTCTGCCATTCCCACCACGTTCTCCTGTTCTCATTCTGTCTGCCATTCACAATCACCACGTTCTCCTCTTCTCATTCCGTCCGTCATTTGTCATGCTTACTGCCATCAATCATTCACCTTTCTCGAGTTCTCTCCCTGGCTCATCAGTCTCACGATCTTTTCTTTTTGTCGCAAACCCGTCGTTCATCTATCGTTCTGGCGTTGTCTTCTTCCTCTCCCGATCCATCACAGATTCTTCCGCAGTCGTTATCGTCGTCTCCTGTTCATTACCACGTTCTCCTCTTCTTCTCCAGTCTACCGTTCATTGGTTTTACGTCTTGCACACCCATTCCTGTTTATCATTCATCGTTCTCACCTTCTGCTCATGCCATATCGTCTGTCATTCATCCTTCTCACCTTCTGCTCATGCCATATCATCTGTCATTCATCATTCTTGAGGTTTCCTCCTCTCATTCTCGTTCTTCCTCCTCCTCCTCCACCTACTCTGTCTGTCTAGCTGTCTGTCTGTCTGTCTGTCTCCCCCCCCTCTCTCTCTTTCTCTTCTCTCTCTGTCTCTCTCACATGGCTAAAGGACAGAGAGAGAGAGAGAGAGAATAAAAAATAAAATGATGAAAAAGTATTTCCAACACATAATTAAAAGTCATTTTTTTATGCTTATCTCACGTATTGTTTTACTTTTTTTTTTTTTTTTATTATTCCGATCATGTTTTTTTTAAATTTCATATGATTAGGCCTTTTTCTAGTTTATTTCATTTAAAGTATATTTTTTGTAATCATTTATAACTGATATCTCCTGATCAGAAACTTTTTATTCAAATTACATCGTTATACGCATATGCACACACACACACACACGCACGCACGCACACACACACACACACACGCGCGCGCGCGCGCGAGAGAGAGAGAGAGAGAGAGAGAGAGAGAGAGAGAGAGAGCATTCTCTTATTTATCTATGAATTTATCTTTTTTGTACCCATTAAGTAAGTAAACGATTGATTATTTTATTACCGTATTTCTCCATTTATCTATTTCTCTGTCTGTTTATTTACCTATTTGCTTATTTGTGTATTTTACCTCTGAGCAATGTTTTGCACAGTATTACCTGTGGAAAGTTTCAAGGCTGTTGCTTTTGCATCTACAGTTCAAATGTCTCAATTAAGATTAATAGCATACAGAGTTGGAACAACAGATTTTTTTTCTCTCCCGCCCCCCCCCCCCCCCCCCCCCCCCCCCCCCCCCAACCCACCCTCGCCCATCCCCTGAAATGTTTGTCGATGAGATTGTTTTACAATCGTTTCTGTTCTTTTGATTCTGTGGTACACTATTTGTGACCTTTCTTTTTCTTTCTTCATTCCTTCCTTTTTTTTTTTCATACGCTCGTTTGATTGTTCGTCCGTTCGTTGTTATCTGGGGTTTTTTTTTTTTCGTGCGTTGGTTCGGTCGGTCGGTCGGTCGATTGATCGCTCGTTCACTCCTTCACTCGTTCAGTTGGTCAGTTGGTCGATCAGTCATTCGTTCGTAAATTTGTTCAGTCGGTCACTCGTTCAGAAATTCATTCGTTCAGGCGGTCGTTCAGTCATTCGTTCGTAAATTTATTCGGTCCGTCGCTCGTTCAGAAACTCATTCGTTCAGTCTGTCAGTCGATCGTTCAGTCATTCGTTTGTTAATTTGTTCGGTCCGTCGCTCGTCCAGAAACTCATTCGTTCAGTCGGTCGATCGCTCGTTCAGTCATTCATTCGTTTGGTCAGTCAATCGGTCGTTCAGTTATTCATTCGTTCAGTCGATCAGTCGGTCATTCATTCATTCATTTAGTCGATGTGTAGGTCGTACAGTCATTCATTCGTTCGGTCAGTCAGTCGGACGTTCATCCATTCGTTCGTTCGTGCATTAATTCGGTCGATCGCTCGTTCAGTCGTTCATTCGTTCAGTCGGTTCGTCCGTCGGTCAGTCAGTCAGTCAGTCAGTCAGTCAGTCGTCATTCAGTTAGTCTTTTGTTCAGTCGGTCATTTAGTCATTCGTTCGTTCAGTCGGTTGTTCATTCGGCCATTCGTTCAGTCGGTAGGTCGGTCGTTCACTCGTTCATTCGTTCAATCGGTCAGTCGGTTGTTCAGTTATGCATTCGTTGAGTCTGTGGGCGCTCGGTGAGGCCCAGATGCAGGGCGTGCCATTGGTGGGGTACGTGGGGCGCGGATGCTGGTCGTGACCACGATGGGCGTTCGTGAAAGGGGACTGTGGGGTGTAGGTGGGCGGTAGCGAGAAACAAATACAGGGTAGGATATGTAGGGATACATTATGGGACGTGGATGCAGGGTATGCCATGAGTATGGGGTGGCAGGTGAAGCGTACAACGTGGTTGTGGCTATACAAGACGTATACACGGTGCCATGACATGGATGGGAGTAAGGCGGTCGCGGCTGCATGGGTGGGGCAGAGGAAGCGCAGATGAAGGGCGTGACGTGGGGGGTGGGCGTACTGGGGGGAAAACGGGACGGATGTATGGAGTGACATGAGTGGGCGTATTGGGGCAGGGAGGACGGAGGATGGGCGTGACGTGGATGGGCCAACTGGGGCCGAGGGGGCATGGATGCAGGGCACGACGTGGGTGGGCGTATTTGGCAGAGAGGTCATGAATGCAGGGCGAGCGCGACACGAGTGGGCGTATTGGGGCAGAGGGCGCGCGGATGTAGGGCATGACATGGGTGGGCTTATTGGGGCAGATGGGGCATGGATAACGGGCGGGCGTGACACCGATGGGTGTATTGAGGCTGAGGGGGTGCGGATGAGGGGGGCGTGACATAGTGGGCGTATTGGGTGGAGAGAGTGTGGATGAAGGGCATGATGTGAGCGTGGATGAAGGCATGATGTGAGCGTGGATGAAGGGCATGATGTGAGCGTGGATGAAGGGCATGATGTGGGCTGGTATATTGGAACTGAGGAAGGGCATGACATGGTGGGCGTATTTTGCAGAGGGGCTGCGGATGTAGGGCGTGACATGGTTGACGTATTGGGGCTGAGGATGAAGGGCGTGACATGGTTGACGTATTGGGCAGAGGGGGTGTGGATGAAGGGCGTGACATGGTTGACGTATTGGGGCAGAGGGGGTGCGGATGTAGGGCGTGACATGGTTGACGTATTGGGGCAGAGAGGGGGTGCGGATGAAGGGCGTGACATGATTGACGTATTGGGCAGAGTGGATGTGGATGTGGTAGGGCGTGACATGGTTGATGTATTGGGGCAGAGGGGCTGCGGATGAAGGGCATGAAGGTGTGTGTTTGGCCATAGGGGGTGCGGATGAAGGGCGTGACGTGGGTGGGCGAACTAGATGGGGGTGGCGTGGAGCAGACACAGCATGAGCAATAAATGGCAGAATGGGCTTGGGGGGAGGGGCGTTGATGCGCATGGGGGGACGTAATTGGGGGACAAGAGATGACGTCAGCAGGGTTTGACATGAATGAGCAAACGGCGGGAGAGGGGGGAGGGGAAAGGGGCAGACGCAGAGCGTGACATGGTGGGTGGATTGGGGAGGAGGGAGCACATATATAGTGCATGACATGGAGGGGCAAACTGTGGGAAGGGTTGGAAAAGACGGACGCAGGGTGTGACATGGATAGGCATACATGGAAGGGGGTGGGGGAGGAGAATATGAAAGGTATGACGTGCGGGAGTACGGGAGGCGTAGTTGCAGTGTATGCCTAGGTATACACAGTGTGACATGAGTTTTTTTTTTGTGTGTGTGTGTGTTTACCATGCTGTGAATTCCGCAGCTGAAAACCGTGTGTGTGCGTACGTACGTATGTACGTGCGTGCTGTGCTTCTCTCTCTCTCTCTCTCTCCCTCCCTCTCTCTCTCTCTCTCTCTCTCTCTCTCTCCGTCTCTCTCTCTCTCTCTCTCACTCTGTCTTTCTCTCTGTGTGTGTGTGTGTGCGCGCGCGCGCGCGCGCGCGCGCGTTGAAATGAAAACTTCGAAAGCTCTGATTAAACCTACCGGCTGACTTGACGGACAACGAACATTTCGCACGCCAAATTCGAGAGTTTGTTCGTTTATTATGGTTTAAAATTACCGGCATCGCATTCAAGAAAAAAGTTTGCTATAAGATCTTTTATCCATTCCTCAAAAGAAGTAAATAAATCATTTGATACAGAATCACAGCAAATACCCATACAAAAAACGCACCTACATACGCGCGAGAGCGCACATACTGTCCCTCACCCTCATTCTTTCACAAACGCACGCACATAAAAACACATAGAAATCATACATGTGTCATTGATTTCCTAGATGTATACTTGTTCTTATTGTCTGACCTTTCAATAGAGCCAAGTAGTTCTTGCTCTCGATCCCACATTTCATGCAGGCTGACACAAATCGTTGGATTTATGCTCTGCGTCAGTTCAGTTACGTGACAACGTTTCGAACATCTGTCAACAACAAATACAAAAATCGAAATCGTTGACACTGAAACTCGTGAATATCCGAAGACGAGAGAGAGAGAGAGAGAGAGAGAGAGAGAGAGAGAGAGAGAGAGAGAGAGAGAGAGAGAGAGAGAGAGAGAGAGAACAGACAGAGAGACAGAGACCAGAATAAAATATAACATGATGAAAAAGTATTTCCAACACATAATAAAAAGTCATTTTTTATGCTTATCTCACGTATTGTTTTACTTTTTTTTATTATTCCGATCATGTTTTCTTTTTATTTCATATGATTACGGGCCTTTTTCTAGTTTATTTCATTTAAAGTATTTTTTGTAATCATTTATAACTGATATCTCCTGATCAGAAATTTTTATTCAGATTACATCGATATACGCGTATGCACACACACACGCACGCACACACACGCACACGCACGCACACACGCGCGCGCGCGTACACACATACACACACACACACATACACACACATGCGCGCGCGCGTGCGCCCGTGCCCCCGCAAGGGGGGGGGGGGGGGGGGGCGGAGAGAGAGAGAGAGGGCATTCTCCCTTTATTTATCTATAAATTTATCTTTTTTGTACTCATTAAGTAAGTAAACGGTTGATTATTTTATTACCGTATTTCTCCATTTATCTATTTCTCTGTCTGTTTATTTACCTATTTGCTATTTGTGTATTTTACCTCTGAGCAATGTTTTGCACAGTATTACCTGTGGAAAGTTTCAAGGCTGTTGCTTTTGCATCTACAGTTCAAATGTTTCAATTAAGATTAATAGCATACAGAGTTGGAACAACAGATTTGTTTTTTTTTTTTCTTCCCTCCACCCCCCACCCCCCAACCCAACCCTCGCCCATCCCCTGAAATGTTTGTCGATGAGTTTGTTTTACAATTGTTTCTGTTCTTTTTCATTCTTTGGTACACTATTTGTGACCTTTCTTTTTCTTTCTTCATTCCTTCCTTTTTTCATACGTTCGTTTGATTGTTCGTCCGTTCGTTGTTATCTGTTGTTTTTTTTTTCATGCGTTTGTTCGGTCGGTCGGTCGGTCGATTGATCGCTCGTTCACTCATTCACTCGTTCAGTCGGTCAGTTGGTCGATCAGTCATTCGTTCGTAAATTTGTTCAGTCGGTCACTCGTTCAGAAATGCATTCGTTCAGGCGGTCTTTCAGTCATTGGTTCGTAAACTTATTCGGTCCGTCGCTCGTTCAGAAACTCATTCGTTCAGTCTGTCAGTCGATCGTTCAGTCATTCGTTCGTTAATTGTTCGGTCGGTCCGTCGCTCGTCCAGAAACTCATTCGTTCAGTCGGTCGATCGCTCGTTCAGTCATTCATTCGTTGGTCAGTCAATCGGTCGTTCAGTTATTCATTTGTGCAGTCGATCAGTCGGTCGGTCATTCATTTATTCATTTAGTCGATTTGTCGGTCGTGCAGTCATTCATTCGTTCGGTCAGTCAGTCGGTCGTTCATTCATTCGTTCGTTCGTGCATTAATTCGGTCGACCGCTCGTTCAGTCGTTCATTCGTTTAGTCGGTTCGTCCGTCGGTCAGTCAGTCAGTCAGTCAGTCGGTCATTCAGTTAGTCTTTTTTCAGTTCAGTCGGTCATTTAGTCATTCGTTCGTTCAGTCGGTTGTTCATTCGGCCATTCGTTCAGTCGGTAGGTCGGTCGTTCACTCGTTCATTCGTTCAATCGGTCAGTCGGTTGTTCAGTTTATGCATTCGTTGAGTCTGTGGGCGTTTGGAGAGGCCCAGATGCAGGGCGTGCCATTGGTGGGGTACGTGGGGCGCGGATGCTGGTCGTGACGTACGTGAAAGGGGGCTGTGGGGTGTGGGTGGGCGGTGGCGAGAAACAAATACAGGGTAGGATATGTAGGGATACATTATGGGACGTGGATGCAGGGTATGCCATGAGTATAGGGGTGGCAGGTGAAGCGTACAACGTGGTTGTGGCTATACAAGACGTATACACGGTGCCATGACATGGATGGGAGTACGGCGGTCGCGGCTGCATGGTGGGGGCAGAGGAAGCGCAGATGAAGGGCGTGACGTGGGGGGTGGGCGCACTGGGGGAAAACGGGGGAC
>JADBJO010022355.1:7500-10000 GCA_016801955.1 Conus betulinus | reverse complement strand
GCTACCGATTGACTTCACCAGCATTGAACTTTTTGCAACTCAAATCTGAGAGTTCGGACGTTTCTTATCGTTTAAAACTGCTGGTATTGCAATCAAGAAAGTAGTCTGCTATTCGATCATAATTACTCTTCTTCAAAAGAAGTAAATTATCTGATAAAAATGATAGCAAACACTAATATATGCACGCACTTACATCTCCCCGAGAGCGCGCATACTGTCTCTCACTCGTTCTCTTTCACACACACACACACACACACACACACACACACACACACACACACACACACACACAATCAGTCTTTTTCCAGCGATAATGAAAAGGCGCTGGCTGGCTGGCGGGCATAAAAACGATATCGATTCTCTTCCTCACACACACACACACACACACACACACACACACACACACACACACACACATGCGTACGCGCTCACGTACTTGTGAATACACACTTTGCATTTGTCGAGGAAACGCGCAGAAAGTGATGCTTTTCATTTTCCTCGCACAAATCACTATGATTAGACTCCACACTTCTGTACACTGTTACTAAGCAATTTAAAATATACTTTATGATTTGTTTTTTTTCATGAATGTGGTCAGTAAATAAGGCATCTGTAAAAAAAATACTTATAGACACATTACCGCCAAAAAAAACCATAAAACGACAATATTTGGATTTGGAATCATGTACATGAATATTAAAAAAAAAAAGAAGAAAAGATACACCAGAAAAAAAAAAAACTGGCAACAAAGTGACCGCAAGGCTAGACAAGAAAGTGATCACAAGGCAACACTGTTTTTTGAAAGATGCAAAAAAATAATCATAATAATGATGGTATGACTGTGGTGATTCACACCAAAGAAAAATGAGGGAGGTGAGAGAAATGGAAAATGGTGGTAAGCGAACTACACAGTTAGGTATTTAAACAAAAAAGACTGCCAGCCCTTGTGAGTTTGCATGGGGGTGTCCCTGACTACGCTGCGAAAAACCCCTTTTAGGATAATAAGGTCACTTTCAAAATAACATTATGAATAAAACCAACCCTGCTGCTAAAACAGAGATAGTTTGCTCTGCAAGCAGATGTAATACAATTTCTTTTTAAAGCAAATGATTCTTTAACCGTCTCTTGTCCGAAGCCAAGTTCTAATCCTTGTTCGCATGTTTTTAGTTGTTCAAGTTTTAACTTTTCTTAAAAGATATCTGCGGCATTCATGTTGTTTTGGGAACGCTCTTAAACCAAATGCGCGCCCTTGCGCCCGCTGGTGTACGAGTGTCAGCGCACGCCTGTGTGTGTGTGTGTGTGTGTGTGTGTGAGTGTGTGTGTGTGAGTGTGTGTGTGTGTCGTGCGTGCGTTGAAACGTGTATTGCAATGCGTAAAATGTCGAGTTCATACCAGCTCAATGGCTTTTGTGCGAAATGGTTTGCGTGAAAAAGGCACGAAAATACTGAATTCAAACCAGACATGTAAGCCATTGAATCAAATAACTCTTGTTTGCGTGAAAAAGGCACGAAAATACTGAATTCAAACCAGACATGTAAGTCACTGAATCAAATAAATCAATTTTGAAGGAACTCACAAAGAAACAAACATGAACTTTTGTGTGTAGTAACGAAAACAGCAATAGACGAATTAACGAGTGTTACATATGAAATTAATAAAGAAACCTCAAAGATACGTTTAAAAAAAATGCGGTCGCAAACAGGACGTGTTAGAAACGGTCTCTGATTAAAAGGAATCTCTTTATTTGCCACGGACATTTTTTCTGTGGACGTTTGTAGTCCAACCCAGCAGTTACCACGGCCAATGCTGCACGAATGTTTGTGCCTGTATACGTGTGTGGTTGGGCGAGTTTGTGCACATGGTGAGTAGATGTGTGCTCCTTTTCTTTCGTGACACAAGAAGACATACAAAAACACGTGCCTCTTTCCACCCCCCCCCTGTCCCTCCACTCTAATCATCGTTTGAAAAGAAACAGATAAAGGAAAGAAACAAAGAATAACAGATTTTGCATCGAAGCCACTGGAACTAGGCAGGGCTGATTGTTTGCCTGATTATTAACATGCATACAACCAAAAACAAAACTATAAGGCCCTTACGACCAGATAAAACGAGATACATTGTCTAGGATTAGGGAGGGGTGGGGGAGGGGGCAGGGGTGGTAAAGGTCTAAACTAGGACAAAAAAAAAGTTGTTAAGGGTGTATGTGTGTGAAGGGGATGGGAGGGAGGGGTGGGGGGAGGGCGGGCATGAGGGTCAACAGGAAAAACTAATCTGGTTTACAAATGAATACCATCACAGAAATGGGAATGTGAAAAGGGGCGTGGAGGGGGAGGGGAAAGGAGAAGGGGGTGTGAGGGGAGATAGACTGGTTGGGGAGAAAGATGCGGTGCAGCATCGGAATGCGATGTTCAATATTTGCTGATAATACTTGAAAGTGCTTGATTCCCACTCCCCTCCTCCCCCTCCCCCTTTTTTTCTCCCGGAATGTGTTCCAGTCTGT
>JADBJO010022354.1:25000-28084 GCA_016801955.1 Conus betulinus | reverse complement strand
CCCTCTCTCTCCGCTCTCCTCTCTCTCTACTTCTTTCCCCCTCGAGTTGGTTTCCCGCCTCCCCTTACGCTTTCGGTCTTCTTTTGGTGTCTGGAGGAGATTTGGGGTGATTTTCGTGAGAGAGAGAGAGAGAGAGAGAGAGAGAGAGAGAGAGAGAGAGAGAGAGAGTGTGTGTGTGTGTGAGTGTGTGAGTGTGTGTGTGTGAGTGTTGTGTGTGTGAGGAGGGAGAGAAAGAGAGAGAGAGAGAGAGAGAGAGAGAGAGTGTGTGTGTGTTTGTGCGTGTGTGTGTGTGTGTGTGTGTGTGTGTGTTGTGTGTGTGTGTGTGTGTGTGTTGAAGATGCATGCACTTGCTCTCATACAGACGGGTTGAGATCATCAAAATATTTTTGATCCTTTCTCTTTGGTTTCTTCCCTCGCCTCGATAGTGGGATTCAAAACAAAAACAAAACAAAACAAAATAGCAGTGATGTTTATCCCACTACCCACGTCCACACTTGAAACAAAAAAAAAATCTCATGAATAAACATAAACAAGCATGGGAAAGCACCTATGTGCAGGATTTCTTTGGGGTGAACACAGCACTATCCCCGGTTTGTTTGTTTATTTGCTTGCTTGTTTTCAGTATGTGTTTGACCTCCCCTTTCACGCATTTTCAGTTTAGAAGATATTTTGTTTATTTATTTGTTTTGTTTTTACAGATTTCAGTATGTGATATACTCCATTCTTTCCCTTTCCGCTTACTCCTTTTCCTAACCCATATGCAAGGCAAGGCAGTTAAAAATTCTTGTCACCTCTTGTCGCGAAGTGAAAAGAACAGAATTAAAGCCACAGATACAAACATGACATTATGAAAAAGCGTGGCATAAAACAAATCATATATATTTTTTTAAATGCAGAGATGTAGAAATAAACCAGTTTCTTTTATTTACTTTTGAAGTTTGAAGCTACTAAACAAATGTGCTTGTGTAAGCATTTGATGAAACCAGAAGATGATATCGCAGTACATCTTTTACATACACATGATATTACAAAAATTATCGAATGCCTCTGAGGTTATTGAAATAAAGGAAGCAACTCGAAAATGAATGATCGATTTCAGAAACAACATTATCGATGAGGTCTGTTTCACAATTTTGATAGGTCATGTCATGAAAACATGGATTTTTTTTTTTTTTTTCTTTTTTTTTTTTCGTTTTTTTTTTTTTTCTTCTTCTTCTTTTTTTCCCCCAGATGTGTAAATCTGTGTCCACAGATTCGAACCTCTGTCCACGGCGGTAAAGGGACTGCCCAAGAAGACGGAACAAGCGTTGCAGACCACTGTGGCCCTCAGCGAGGCAGCGGACGGTGTGCGTGGTCTCCCTTTGATCAGCAAAGTACAGCAACTGGCCGCACGTGCTCAGAGTTTGATGGAGGACGTGCACAGTGAAGCCACCGACATGTTTGCTGTGGGTCTGGGTGGAATGTATGTGTGTGTGAGTGTGAGTATGTGTGTGTGTGTATGTGTGTGTGTGGTGTGTGTGGTGTGTGTGTGTGTGTGTGTGTGTGTGTGTGTGTGTGTGTGTGGAGTGCGTGCGTGCGCGCGCGAGCGCGTGTGTGTTTGTGTGTGCGTGCGCACGTGCACGTGCGCTTGCGTGTTTGTGTATGTGTCCGTGCGTATATATTTGTGTGTATATGTCTCTGTGTGTGTGTGTGTGTGTGTGTGTGTGTGTGTGTGTGTGTGTGTGTGTGTGATCAAATGTATGTGGGCATCCGCATCGGGCCTTGGAATAATAGGGAGGGGGAGAAGAAATAAGAAAAAGAGGAGGAATGAGTGGGAGGTGGGTAGAAACCAGGAGGAGGGAGTCCAGAACTCCTGCTGTTCCCATCCATCCTCCACTCCCACTCCCACCACCAAGACAAACAACAGAAACCCTTCATTGTCGAGGACGTAAGTCTGTTCAGGGAGCGACAACTGTGTGGTGTCCCGTCAGGCCAGGCCTGTGGCTCAAAATGCAGTTGTTTCCCTTGCCCTTGAGCGACTCTTCTTCTCTTTGCTTGAGATCGGTTTGCGACTTTGGCACCCCTTTCTATCTATGAAGAATGCCCCCCCCCCCCCCCCTCCCCCTCTCCCCTCCCATACGTTCACTTTCCACCCTCTCGCCTACAGATTTCTTTCCCGTCTGCTTTCTCTCACGCCTCCGTCCTCCTGTAGCGTCCTATTTTGAAGGAGTGGGTGACTGATAGGCGAGACAGGCGATATCTCATCAGGATGGCTCCCGGATTGACCAGTCTATGAGATCAGAGTTAACATTTGTGTGTGCGTTATTACATGGCATTGCATCTCTATTGTATTACATACGGTTGGGGTTTCATTTCATTGCATGGTGTCGTGCTGTGTTGTGTTGTTGTTTGTCGAGACGACGAAGACCATCCAGTCATCCTTGGATCAGGGGTGAGTGCTTAGATGGCTGGTCAGGTCGATATGCGCCCGGAAAGATCTATCACAGTACGGACAGGGATGGTGGCAGCAGCTGGAGATCTGTTGACACTGGTCTTCTTGATCATCCTGCGCTGCTCAGCTGCAGCAATTCTGTTGCCTTCACAGGTCTCTGCACCTTTGCGGACAGCTGATCGCCACCCATCTCTGTCCTGGGCAGTCTGGGGTTGAGGCTGTCTTTGCCTCTGGCCTCCATGAGATCGTTTGCCCTGGTTGTGTTGTTATTATTGTGTTGAAATGTCTTAATTTGTAAGCTTATTGTGTGAAATTTGTCATATTCAGTTTTGTTGAGTTGTGTTTACTGTGTTGTGTTGTACAGTGTGATATTGCGTTTTATATTATTGTGTTGCGCTATATCCTATCGTATCGTATTGTATTGCTTTATTTTATTGTCGCGTGGCATTGCTATGTACTGTGGTTGTAGTTTAATGTTTTGTGATTTTTTTTTTTATACAGTATTTCACTGAATGGGATTGCCATCGCTTTTTTCTCGACTTGCCCTTTAAGGCACTTCATATATACATATCAGTCGAAATAGGTTCAGGGGAAACGATCTCCCCACCCCGCCGTTCCCCACGCCCGTTTCTGATCCGCCCCTGCTTCACCGT
>JADBJO010022354.1:12500-20000 GCA_016801955.1 Conus betulinus | reverse complement strand
TGTGTGTGTGCGCGTGTTTTTCTCCCTCCCTCTCTCTCTCTCTCTCTCTCTCTCTCTCTCTGGTGGTGGTGGTGGTGGTGGTTTTAATTTTACGTCTTTCCATCCGGTGGGTGATATTAGACGAGAAAAAAAAATCACTTATGTCATTTCAACACATACATCTGCATACAGTTATGAAAAGGAAAACAGCATATCAATAAGGACCCTCATAATAGTCTAGCTACATCAGAACTGGCTAAAGTGGCGGCAAACTCAATTATGCATGAGTCAGACAGAACTTGACTCTCATTTTCATATTTGTCAAGATTGATACCTTTTGCCTCTCTTTCTCTCTGTACATGCGTGTGTGTGTATGTGCGTATGTGTGTGCTTGTGCGCGCTAGTGTCTGTGTGCGTGCGTGTGTGTGTGCGTGCGTGCGTGCGTGCGTGTGTGTGTGTGCGGTGTGCGTGCGTGTGTGTGTGTGCGTCCGCGTATCTTAGTCTGTATCTCTGCATGTCTCTCACTCTCTCTCTCTCTCTCTCTCTCCTCTCTCTCTCTCATCCTCTCTCTCTCTCTCTCTCTCTCTCTCTTCAACGAACACCCTATTCATTCACCGTCTGGTGGTTGTGTACTGAAAGGATTCCATGGTGGACTCGGCACTGAAGGCCATGCTGTTCAAAGGGGATGCCATGGCAAACGAGCTTGATCACGTCCAGAACGGTGCCAAAGAGCTGCAGGAAGGGATGGACAAGCAGGCTCTGTACACAGAGGTCCTGAAAGCCAGCTACCAGGGCTTCAAAGAGGCGTGAGTACACTGTGTGTCCATGCGTTGACAGTAGGGTTAGGCGTCAGAGATGGGGACCTTGATGAGAAAACCTGCAGGCTCTTCAATTCTGGAACGCATGAACCTAGTCCAGACCTGGTTTAGACCCTAAACCTTACCTAGACTGTCTGACTCTCTAACCCCCCGATCCTAACCCCAACTTAACCAGAATTATTTTATTTAAATCTGAAACGAGAGTATTAACTCTGACCAAAATTCTTTTCCAAGGGGGGAGAAGAAAGTTTCAAAATCCTGAGCGCACATGTTTTTTTTTTTTTTTTTTTGTATCACAAGTAGATAACCACATAGCTCGTGCTTCTTTAAACAACATGCAATTGATTTTGCTTCATTTGTTTCTTTTTTTTTGTTATTTCCTTTTTTTTAAACACTGTTTATTCCCTTCGCACCCGTTCTGCACAGTATCGACATGGTCAAGTCCCGCATCAGCGCCCTCTTTGGTCAGAAGTTCCACCCCAAGTTCCCTGACCAGCGGCGGGACTGTGACGGGACGTGCCAGTGTGGCTACTACCCCAGTGACCGCTATGGCCACCCGGGGTGGACCTCAAGTGGGACGCAGGCTGGCGGGTAAAAATCTGATTTTTTTTTTTGTTTTTTTTTTTTTGCTTTTGTCATTTTTCAGTGTCGGCGTAATTGTAGCTTCGAGTACCACACACAGCCCTTTCGAGGTCTTCACCATGTAGACAGGTCAAGGTCATGGAAAGGAAAAGAAAAATGCAGACACCAAAAAGCCAGACTATGTGATCATCTAGAACTTTTCATAACATCATAGACGTCTATAAGGAAGTTCACCCTGGCAAAATTCTTGTCGAAGTATCCCATCTGGGAGATGATGAAAAATATACTGATGAGAAGAAGAGAAAAAAAAAACAACAATAGAAATATAGGTGGAGCTCTTCTATGGCGATGTGTGCTCCATTGGAAAGATTAGTCTGACAGAGAGATGTGTTGTGAAGTTGTAGATTAGACTAGACTAGACTAGACTAGACTATGCTAGACTAGACTGGACTGGACTCGACTAGACAACACTAGACTAGTCTAGACTGTATTACTATACTATTTCATGTTTTTTCTATATTCTAGTATACTATACCATACTATACTGTGCAATGTTATACCATACTATACTGTATCATATTATACTACATGCTATACTATACTACATTATACTACATTCAATGTAAGATAGTCTCCCTTCAAATATGCTTTCACTTCTTTCATACGCACATGCACGTCCACAAAGCGCATGCGCGCGCACGCGCGCGCACACACACACACACACACACACACACACACACACACACACACACACACACACACACACGCACACACACACACACACACACACACACACACACACACACACACACACACACACACATACACACGTTCACTCTTACACACACCACACACACACACACACACACACACACACACACACACACACACACACACACATATACTCTCTCTGTCTGTCTGTCTGTCTGTCTGTCTGTCTGTCTCTCTCTCTCTCTCGTCTCTCTCTCTGTCACACACACCACCACACACACACACACACACACACACACACACACAGAGGTCAGGGGAGAGAACCGCGGCGTAGACCATCTTTACTGTGTATCGAAGGCCCTGATCCTTACATCCAACTGCAACCCCAGCACACTGTGATCTCGTGGTTCAGCAGACGTGGTGCGGCGCATAAGGACTTGTCCGCACGTACTGCCGCCACATTGATGAAACGGAAACTTTTCTTTCTTTCCTTTCTTTCTTTCTTTCTTTCTTTCTTTCTTTCTATCTTTCTCCATTCCTTCCTTCCTTCTTTCTTCCCTTCTTTCTTTCTCGGCTACAACTCCGAATTCCTCCATTGATCAGCTTTTCACGTTTGTGACCGTTTTTTTTAATCTACGATCACGAAGAGCCAAAAATTGTCTTCGGGGATAATGTCCCAACACGTCAGCGTGCGTATCTTTTATTTTCATGCTGCCCATTCCACCGGCGCACGTTGGCTTTCTCTCTTCGGAACGGCGGATTTCACGTGCTTGCGAGAAATGCATGCGGTCACAGCACGGGACTTTGACTGAAAGACTCGTTCGAAGGACCACCAGGGGATGGGAGTTTGCGACAGAGATTAAATCAACTCCAAAAGTGAAAAGAACGACCTAGCTCTATCGAATGGGAATCGAAACCATGACCCTGGAAAGAGAGGGTCTGACACCTTACCCAGCAGACAAAATGAACTGACACTGATACTGATCTGGAAATAAAGCTTTAATTCTGTAAGGCTTTCTGAGGTTCCCGGTTCAAAGGTCCAGCGGTAAGAGAAGATAATCTCTTCACAGAAAGAAGTTCAACGCATAATTCAGAATGCTTCACTCCGCGAATAGATCATCTCTCCTTGTGGAGCTGAATGCGGATAAAGCTGTAGGTTCTATTGTGTCCCTTTTCCTCCAAACACATTTAGATGTTGTCTGCTTGTGTACAGCGTTGCACGTAATGTCCGTGTCTTCCCCATGCAGATCATCAGCCCAGTGGCCGGACTGGCCAGACCAGCAGGCGTTGACTCTGTGTCCATCCAGCCAGCCACCTCAGGCTTCACCGACTATGAGGTCATCCTGTCCAACATCCGTCTGACCGTCGCTCTGAACGACACGGGCACCTTTGTGGATGCTGGGCAGGTGGGTGGTAGTGTGTTTCTACCTGCTCGCTGTGCTTGGGGAATGGGTACCAGATGAAGTACGCGTAATGACAGTTTTTAGATGTGGATTGATGTGTGTGAACACACACACTCTCTCTCTGTCTCCGTCTCAGTCTCTCTCTGTCTGTTTGTTATTCTTCTCTCTCTCTCTCTCTCTCTCTCTCTCTCTCTCTCTCTCTTCACGAACACACACACACACACACACACACACCACACACACACACACACACACACACACACACACACACACACACACACACGCCCTAAAAGTTAAGACATACATATTTATAGTTACAACGTGACACTGAAAATTGAAAATTACTTTCAAACAATAAAACATGCGTGTATCACCAAAAATGGGAATTTCAATCTTTCTCCTTTTGGTAGTGCAAATAAAGCATGCACTCAGCCACTCATAATTATATATACATACATGTGTGCACGTAGAGAGAGAGAGAGAGAGAGAGAGAGAGAGAGAGAGAGAGTGATTTATCATTAAAAATCATTAAGATAAGACATATTCCAGACATTTCTATTCCTCACTGTTCCAGGACATGCACACATAACACACAAACACACACCCACACTCCAGCATCTATACTTTCCCGCTTGCTCACAGACATACACACCCGCGCACATGCTTGTGTCATGATCCACCGCCTCTTCTTACACGCTGTGTTTGTATGTGGGTTCGTATGTGCATGTGCGTGCGTGCGTGCATGCTTGCGTGTGTGTGTGTGTGTGTGTGTGTGTGTGTGTGTGTGTGTGTGTGTGTGTGTGTGTGTTGAATATTGTAATTATTGAAACGCTTTCGTAATCTTTTGGTTCTCGTTCCATGCTGCCTTTGTCTTTTGAAGTCGTCATCTTTCATTTGTTTTGTGTTTCTTACCTCCACTCCTTCCCCATCTTCCTTTTGCTTGTAGAGGCAAAATGAACAAAAGACTTCTGTCGATTCATACACCCTCACTGAAACATTCGTACTTACATTAATAGCTCCTGGGTTTAGGCTAATAAACAAAACAAAAACCCGAGACTTCCATGAGTTGCGACAAGAAAAAACAAATATTGGAAAGGGTTGGAGGGAGTAAGATGCGAGGCTGGAAAATAGAAGGATAGGGTTTTGGGATGGGGCGGGGGAAGGATGGTGAGGAGTAGTTAATGCTTGAGTAAACAGAACGGAAGAGTCACCGTAAGTCTAAGAAGAAAGCGACAGTGTTGTTGCAGCAAGTCACTTATGATATTGAATGAAGTTTCTCTGGCGTCAGTAGCACACGTACAACGCAGGTGAAGGTTTTACAGCGGGATGACGACATAAATGAATCATAAAATGTCCACCTGTCTCTAAAGCAGACATTTAGCACCACTTTTCAGTAATGTTATCCACAGTATTTTTTTTTACAACATAATTCCTGATTGTAGGAATCATTTACGTCAAAAAACACTTCTGCTGGTCGTCATCAGGTCATCGGTGTGTCTGCCGGTAGCAACGGCTGCGACGATTCCCATTTTCACCTGCCATGAAACGCACAGCAAAGGATCTGGATCTGTGTTACTACGTGGATCCCTCCCCGTTCCTAGACCGCATGCAGCCGATCCCAAGTGGCACCAGGAGTGTAAAGACTTCACTTTCAAGCACATCGGCAACGTGGTCGACTTCGACAAGCTTACTGAAGGGTTTTCTGAATTTTCTCGAGGAACTGGTAAGGTGAGTATCGTTTGGAGTTTCTTTTGAAGCCCTGTAAGACTTATCACTTATGCGTGTGCGTGGTAAGGTTTAGCATTACTAGTCCATTAACCGAACATGCTCGTACATCAGAACTGATATATAAACGTTAAGTCGCTCTTCAAGGGAAACCACTCGTCGTCTGTTCCGGCGAACACTGCAGAGTTCCGGTTTAACTGCTACGCTTTTTCAAGGTGAAGATCTCCGTGGGAATGTACAAATAACGTCCCCGTTCCTCCTCCCCCCGTTCCCCCCCCCCCCCCCCCCCCCCCTGCCTCCTTGTCTGAAAGCACTGTGCGCTTGTCACTCCGTCTTTTTCGTCACTCTGTTTGACTCTGCCTAACTTTTGTATTTGTTGTTTCTTACTGTTGTCGCCTATAGGGCCTAATGTTTTTTTTTTCTGCTTTCGGGGATCATTCTTCTCTTTCAGATTCTTTTTTCTTTTACCCTTAAATCTGGTCACAGCTGTTTTGTTGTCATCTGCCGACTAAGTAGTGGAAATGGCATTTTTGTGTGTTTTTGTGTGTTCTTTTATTTTTATTTATTTATTTATTTATTTTTTTATTTTTTTTTTTTTTGCTATGCATCAATTTCCTGAACAGTATCTACTGTTCGGGAAATCAGCGGAATGTCTGGCGCTCGCAGTCTATCCGCCATAAGCATATCAACAGTTCAGCTGGCGTGTCGTAAATTTTTTTTTCCCCCGTTTGTTTTTTCAGGATGTTACTTTTTTGACCCAGTATAGGTTTTACAGCTTCGAAAGGGTCTTCTTTGGTCAGCTAGTGAAGAGAAAAACTATCAGATCTGTTGATTTCTGGTAGAAGCACTCAAGGTAACATGAACGACGGGGAGCAGGCTGTGTAGTATACGCCACTCCTTTCTTACCTTTGTTTTCCGCTCAAATTATGAAGACGCGTCGTGATGGGCTGCTTGTATGGAGTTTCGCCAGTATTCGAAATCGTCATACCGAGAACATGCGTTGGACACCTTACTAGGCGAAGAAAGATTATGGCTGACTCGGTGAAAATCCAAATTGTGTGTGACTGTTCCGCATTCCGTGAACGCTTTACAGAATGTCTTTTCTCAGGATGCTTCACAAAAAACTAACAATGCATGGTCCAGAACTACCGAAATTTCAAATCAGATACTTTTTTTTCATTTCCTACGTGTTGGCGGCTTCAGTTCAAAACGACAGAAGTTGTCTTACAATTCATTCTATAGTGAAACAGTCACCCGTGTAAAATGAAACACATCGACGAAAGGTAAGATGAAAATGTTAATGGTTATGATAATGACTGTTTTTCAGTCTTGGAACTGTAATGTGTGAATGAATAATACCAAGTCAACTTTGTTTATTGTCATGAATATTTTTGTACTATTATAACGGCTGCGTATATTACTGATTGAATGTTAAAAGCCTAATCAATGAAAGAATAAACGACTGAATCAGTCGACCGATTAGAGTCGGTTCGTCGTTCAGTCAACCAGTCATTTCAGTGTAACATTGACTTCTTTTGTGAGCGAGAGTTTGTGTGTTATTCAGGTTTGCAACGAATGTGGGCAAGGATCTCTTGCTGAAAGCCGTCAGCTCTTTACCCAATACCGGGCTTCTGGGACCGATGAAAAGTCTGGCCACCGAACTCATCAAAAATGTTGACCTCGACCCGGCCAATCTGAAGAAACTATTCGAGGACGGACAGTACGTTTCGTGGGTCTTCTTTTCTGATCTCTCTCTGTCACTAATCGTCTGCAGACCATTAAGTTGTTGCAGCGGCACTTTTACACTCCTCATGTGAAAGGGAAGGAACTTGTAGGGACAATTTCGAAAGGATAGATCAGCGAAATGTGTTGCTCTGTCTGTCCATTAGTCTGTCTGTCTGCCTGTCTGTCTATCTCTCTCTCTGTTTTTCTGTCTGTCTCTCTCTCTCTTGCTCCCCTCCTCCTCTCTCTCTCTCTCCTCTCTTCTCTCTCTCTCTCTCTCTTCTAATTGTAACCTGTACCTGGTTGATCTTATTCTCATTCACTATGTTTTGAAAGTGCGATTTCCTGTGTATTATGGACTGCATATGCTCACCGCACCAGCATTGGGGTTTTTTGCGACCTTTTTGTAAAGAATCTCTCTCTCTCTCTCTCTCTCTCTCTCTCTCTCTCTCTCTCTCTCTCTCTCTCTCTCTCTCTCTCTCTCTCTCTCTCTCTCTCTCTCTCTCTCTCTCTCTCTCCATCAACAGATCCAGCATGAAAGACTTCTTCCACAATATCAG
>JADBJO010022354.1:0-10000 GCA_016801955.1 Conus betulinus | reverse complement strand
TTAGATTTGCTGATCAAAAGGGGCAATTCGATCATCGAAAGATAACATTTTCTGAGCAAAAGTTCAGATTTTGTTCTTCTGAAGCTTAAATTTGCTGATAACAAAAAACAAATGGTGCTTAGAACGTCAGATTTGACTGAGCTAATGGTAAGATTTTACTGATTTAGAATTAAATCTTAACGATCAAAAAGTGACATAGGATGATGACACAGTGACATTCACTGATGACATAATACAATGTGCTGATTAGAGGAAAGAATTGCTAATCACAAGCGATGTTTTCTTTCGAACATGTGGTGATGAAATACTGATATTTTCCGATTAATCTGTAAGATTTCCAGACCCCCAAAATTGCACTGATCACAGACTATAATGCACTCATCAGAAGTTAACATATGTTGATATATAAGATCAGATTGACTGATCAGAAGGTCAAGTGTGCAAACTGAAAGGTCATATTTGTTGATAAAGAGTTATTATTGGGTAATCAACGAGTGAAACATAGTTTAAAACGAAAAACAATTCGTTATTTGATATCGACATCCATCGGATTTTGACCACTTTACATAAGTGTTAAGCCCAATTGATTAGCCTTTTGTTTGGCAACGTGACATATTAGACACATCATCGTAACTGGAGTGAAGAATTTTGTCGTATAACATGATTTGTGTTTGTATTACTTGTCTGTATGGATCTGCGATGATACGTTTTGGCTGGATGTGGAGATTTTGCATGGATTTCTTCATCAGCGTAACTTGAGTATAAACATTTAGCAGCAGCAGTATGTCTCACAGTCTGTATCTGTAGAGTTCCTCTGCATGGGATTCTCGAGCTCATGAATGCCTCGATTTGAAGATACTGAAATGAAATAACAAGAAAAACTGGTTTCGTGCAATAGATGCGGATTGATACGTCTTTTCCTTGGACTGTCGACATATATATATCGTAAACGTAACCTGAGCACAAACATTCAACAGCACTTTATCCAATGTTTTGCATGTGTAGAACCCAGCCATATAAGTCCTTATGGATATTTGTATCATGATTTGTGAAAACTAACGAAAAGAAAATTCTTACATAGATGCAGGAGAATCAATCTTTCCTTTAAGTATGTGATATGTTGTGCACAACACTCTAAAAGAAATGTTTCACTGTACCACTTCAAGTGAAACGTATTCTTTTAGAGTTTTGGGACTTGCATGATGTGAGATATAAACATTTTACGGGCTCTCTCCATGAAAACCTTGTTCAGGGATGTCCCACCTGATGCGAGCTTTGAGTTTCCGAAAAAAGAGATTAACATTTTTCATCTGATCTAAGATTTTACAGAAGAATGATTTTTTTTTTTGGTTTTTAACAAGATTTTTAGTGTGTTTTTAGAAAATATGTTTTAAAAGGGGTTGTGTGAATGAGCTTTTTTCTCTTTTAGATTACTTGTGAGTTGACTTCAACGCGGTAACAGCCTGATATGGCCCATAAGCAACATTACTTTAGCTTAGCGTTGTACACATCAGCGTAACCTGCTGGCAATCATTCAGCAGTAGTTTTTGTAACCATGTGGTCTGTGCCTCTAGACCTCCTCGGCGTGGACTCCTTCCTGGACAGCATGGAGTCTCTGCCACTGGAGGACGTCGGCAAGATGTTCTCCGACTTCAACTTCCCCATGGACGGCGTGGTGGACCAGATCACGGGCATCCAGGATCAGATCAGTTCAGCGGTGAGGGCTTTCTTTTCTTCTGTCTTCCTTTTCTTCTTTCCTGCAACTCCGCCTTCGTTGTGTGGACTGTTCGTGCGTCTCTCAGTTTGTCTTGATCTTCATAACAGTAAGAGTAGGGATATACGATAGTGGTATCACAATTGCAATAATAGTGATGATAATCATACTACTATTCCAACTGCTACTACTACTATTACTACTACCACTACTACTACTACTACTGCTACTACTACTACTACTACTCGTACCACTACTACTACTACAACTCCAACTGTAACTACAAGTACTGCTGCTGCTGCTACTACTACTACTACTATTACTGCTACTACTACTGGTACTACTACTACTACAACTACTGCTGCTGCTACTACCACTACCATTACTACTACTTATACTAGTAGGAGTAGTAGGAGTATTTGTAAGGATGATGGTAATGATAATAATTGTGATGATGGTAACAGTAATAAAGAGGATTAATAATCTGTTTACTATCGTAATTGTTATTCATGAAATAACAGTAACAGCAGTTACCATTATTATCATTATTACTGTTGTTGTAGTTGTTGGTGTTAGTAGCAGCAAAAGCAGCAGCAGCAGCAGCTATAGTAGCAGTAGTAGTTTGATATTATCATTAACATCATCATAAGCAGCAGCAGCATTATTGTGATTGCTATCATTATTATTATTATAATTATTATTATTATTATCATCATTACTATTATTATGATTATTAATGTTATTATTATTATATTATTATTGTTGTTATTACTAGTGCTATCATTGTAGTGACAATAGCGATAATAAATGGATGATCATGAGCATTTGTTCCATGTCTCTGGAAAATGGAAACGTTTACACTTTTCATGCACACGGAATGGCGAAGGAGATGATCGCAGAACTTGTCAGATACCAGTGTGATGTTCTTAAGCTAGCTTACGCGAAATGGGTACCGTCTCATATATGCAGATATGAAAGTATCATGTTCTGATGTGGTGGACAATTTTATAGGTCCTAATCTATTTGAACACAAACGGCGCATTGTTTCGAAAATGCAGTTTGATCCGATATAAAATGCATTATTCATATAATGCGTTATTTGTACTTCATGATGAATTTTGATGATGCCCTAGATGTTCGAGATGTAATTACTCAAAAAGTTTTACCTTGTTTGTTTCATTCTAAATAATCGTCAAATGTATATAACGATGTTGAATGTCATATTCTCTGTTCTGTATCCGACGAATGGACATTATGATGATATGTAAATTTACAATGTTAAAAGTCAAATTTCTGCATGGCGTCTCATAAACAGGAGATCATGATGACATGCCAATAATCATGTTGAATGCTAGATTCTCTGATTAGCATCTCTTTAACAGTCATCATGATGCTACATAGATAACCATGTTAAATGCCATTTTTTCCGTTCGGCATCTTCTTAAACGGACACCATCATGATGATATGAAAATAACGATGTTCCCAAATACTTTTTAAGTGAGGTGACTGCAGGCGGAAATATAAACAAATCTTTTAAAGTTATTTTAAGTAATTTCGCTGATTAACATGGACAAACACATTGCAAGACAAGATTTGAAGCGTTTTGGACCTTTTAGGTCTTCTTCATGTAAGGTAAACAACTTTCAGGACAGCGAAAACGAAGAACGAGTAATGACTTCTCTTCTCGATTTCGGCACATGATGGGCGTCGAATGATTCATGTTAATCGGCAGAATTATTTAAAATTACTTTTTAAAAAAAAGTGTTAAATGCTATATTCCCCTTAACCATCCTTTGGACGGACATACTGTGGACAGCTGGAGACCAGTAAGGATCAGACAGAGCCTTCTATGACTGCCGAGTTCATCAACCCCAAGGACCACATCGACAAGGGGGGGTTCCCCGTTCCAGGCGAAGACGGAGAGCTTTACATCCCCTTTTTCGTGTTCAAATACATATATCCTCTTGGCCCCGTCACGTTCGTTATGGGTGAGTGGAAACAGTGGATTTAAACAAAAAAAACATGTATTGTATGATTTTTTCTCTTTTTTTTATCAACGATAAATGATATGCTACGGTGTAACGTGCCACGTGACAGCGTTTTGTGTTGCAGCACTGGGTCCTTTTGAACATAGAATCAAGTCCATGATTTTCTGCCTCTTGCTTCGCTTCCTTTTCTTTTATTATTTCTTTTTCTGCTTTCTTTCATCCTTCTTTCTCCTTCATTTCTTACGTCTTTTTTCTTCTTATTTTTTATTCCCTCCTTACAGCTTCTTTTCTTACATCTTTCTTCTTTGTTTCCTTATTTTCTTTCCCTTACTATGTCCATCCTCTCTTTCTTTGTTTCCTTTTTTCTTTTACCACATTATTCTTTCTTCTTGATCCCTCTTTCTTTTTCTTTTCTTTTTTCCTGTCTTTTTTCATTTTTTCTTTGTTTTTCGTTTTATATTTCTCCCGTTCATACTAAATTTGTGTTGTTTAATGGGAATTCAGCGATGTATATTCCGGTCATTTGGTCAGCAAACAAACAGATCATGCATTGCTGTTTTCTGGATAACAAAATATGTGTTATCAGAGTTGTTTGTGTTTTTTTTTTTCTTAGATGTTTACCGATCCTAATATTATTGCAGTAATGTTCTTCTAGTTAAGCTGGTGGAAATTCTTGGAGTCTTAAGATGTGCTGAGTACAGTTTGTTTCTCTTCTTTGCGGCAAAATCTGAGAGTCACCATTTCAGTTATCTATTTAACGCAGATTTCAGCGCCGGGGGAGCTTTTGCCATTGAGGTTGACGTCAAAGTGCAAGCCCTGGATTCCCTGTTGAAGGTGTGTATGTACTTACTGTACATTCTGTGTACACTGTGATGACGCATGTCGTTACTGTGTTGGTATCTTGTGCCCCTCGTTTCATACGTACTTACTGTACATTCTGTGTACACTGTGATGACGCATGTCGTTACTGTGCTAGTGTCTTGTGCCCCTCGTTTCATATGTACTTACTGTACATTCTGTGTACACTGTGATGACGCATGCCGTTACTGTGCTGGTATCTTGTGCCCCTCGTTTCATATGTACTTACTGTACATTCTGTGTACACTTTGATGACGCATGTCGTTACTGTGCTGGTATCTTGTGCCCCTCGTTTCATATGTACTTACTGTACATTCTGTGTACACTGTGATGACGCATGTCGTTACTGTGCTGGTATCTTGTGCCCCTCGTTTCATATGTACTTACTGTACATTCTGTGTACACTGTGATGACGCATGTCGTTACTGTGCTAGTGTCTTGTGCCCCTCGTTTCAACGATGTTTATGCGGACAGTTGTATTGGTATGGTTATGAATTCGATGATAATGGCGCGTGTGTTTGATTTCTCCTTGATTTTTCACGGGGATTAGATATTTGTGACTGTCCGTGCGTATGTTTGGTATCTCGTTGATTCTGTCGGGCTTAGATATTCGTGACAGTAGTCAAATGAGTTGGTCTAAATAAGGTAATCATATTGAGCGTATGGAAATTAAACCTTTGCACGTTTGTCATTCAGATTTAGGCTCTCTTCGAACGTTGAGCATTGCGCGTTGAATGTTTTTTGCAACACCTTTTAAGATTTCAACTTTCAAGATGACGTGGATGAACGATCGTAACGGAAAAATTCCCGCGCGCGCGCGTGTGTGTGTGTGTGTGTGTGTGTGTGTGTGTGTGTGTGTGTGTGTGTGTGTGTGTGTGTGTATGTGTGTGTGTGTGTGTGTGTGTTTACCCTTCCACCACCCCGCCCACTTCTTGTTCAGCATCTATTTGTCTGTCTGTCTATATATCTGTCTGTCTATTTATTTATTTATCTATCTATCTATATACCTATCTGTCTATATTTGTATTTGTCTATCTATCTATCTATCTATCGATCTATCTATATATCTGTCTATCTATCTATCTATCTATCTATCTATCTATCGATCGATCGATCGATCGATCTATCTATATCTCTGTCTGTCTATCTATCTATCTATCTATCTATCTATCTATCTATCTATCTATCTATCTATCTATCTGTATCCTAACTGAATCACAGATCAGAAGTTCTCCTCTCTTATTGGTAATCGTGTAACCCCGTACTACCTGACGCATGACCGGACTAAAACCAACAGGAATTGAGGCCCTCGGGAGAAGTGGATCTTCTCAGGTTCGAGCTGTCCAAGACACGCCGCATGAAAGAGGAGAAGACAGAAACATACAGGAACGGTCGTAGCCCGGATTTTCAATGACCACGCCATTGGTCAACCTCCATCAGAGTAGAACAAAAATGTTGCTGCTGGAAACGCTCTCAGCAAGCACAAAGCACCCCAACGATGCACATCGGCCTTACACTCCCCAAACAGTCAGTACCATAGACAGATAGACTATGCTCTTGTGAACAATCGGAAAAGGTCTGACATTAGGAGCCCAAGAACAAAGATAGTCAAAGAGCTGTCGTTGGTAGTGACGACGACATTGCCACGATCAGTTAGTTCTGTTGTACAGTAGAGAGAACAAGACGGTAGCAAAACAGCGCTCTCAAATTCAGCCTGGACAAACTGAAAAATCCTGACATCGCTAAAAAAAAGTCCGAGGGGCCACACGGGGAGAAATGCGTCCCACTGTTACAGGATGAAGACCTCGAAGCCCTCGCTGACAGTTTCAACCAGGCGATAGCTGAAACAGCAGGAGTGGTCCTAGAAATGAGCGCGTGGAAATCGTAACCATTTTGCAGTAAGGAGGGGGCCAGAATGGAGATTGGGCAGCGTGGGTGCATGCAGCTGAGCGTGGCACAAAAGGGCAAAACGATAGAATAAGACAAAAGATGAATGTGAAACTGAACATGCTTTTTTTTTTCTTCCAGACAACAGTCAAACCCTGGGTATCCGGCAAGTTCCAGGCCAGCATGTCCCTGTCCATCGTGGTGGCCTCGGCAGGCATCGACCTGATTGGCTGGGTGATGAAGACAGGCTTCCCTCTGACCCTGACTTCCAACTTCAACAAACAACCTGTGATTACAAAGTGAGGCTCGCTGTATTTTTCGGGGTGATTTGCACGTCGTACAGGGCCCCGGGTAGCGTACTGACGGCACAGTTTACGAAACTGGGTGTTTGCGAAAGTATTCTCTAACTTTTGTGTCTGACAGGGCCAGTGGGAGTAGAGTACTGGTCCGGTGTAAGACGCCAGAACGGCTGCTGCCCGTTTGCCTTAAAGCATTGTTTTTCCTTCGTCTGTGCTTTCCCTCCGTCAAAGTTTCATGTCAATTCGCCATTTGTCATTTCCTTAATCCAGATTGTCAAGTCCGTGCCCTTTTGATACTCCTGGCATGATTTCCATCAAAATTCGTTTGGAGGATATTTGAACACTTTACATGCATAATGTTCTCAAAATTGTTTGCGCATAGATCAAAAGTTAATCAAGTGCAAATCGGGCATTATTGTTTGAGGTGAAAGTAGTTTGCCGCAAGTGGAATGCGGAAGAAAGAACGTGCAAGACAGTATCTAAAACACAGATGAGAACACGGGTCTCAGACGGATACTGCTGATTTACTTATCTTAAGGTCGTGGTCCCCTGGAAGAGAGCACGCAAACATTATAGGAATGTTTTCAACGCAAACGGGGCATGTAATTATTCACACGAAGCACAAAAGACGTTTCTTGTAACATTGTTATTTTTGTAAATTTTATCACCTGATACATATACAGAAAATAAAATGACGAAGAACTGCAGAACCATTTCATAAGCCACAAACATATGCTGTTGTCTATGATACTTAGGTCAAGCGAAAGTCTCTCTACTTGTGCTATCGTTTCACAGCTGAAAATTGAGTTAATTTCTTCTCTTTTTTAACGTGTTGCACGAATGAAAAATGAAATCCAAGTTGTGTAGTCCGTTCGTACCTATAACAGTGAACAGCCAGATCAGACACACCAAGTTCAAGTCTCGTTGCAACCAACAACAGATATCTGTTAGTATTTCACAAGATCGCTTTCAAACCATGAATACTGTCATGTGTCCCTGTTTAGGTAAGTGGGTAAGTATACATGTTCATTCAGCCGTCAGATAAGGGGTGATGAAAAATACAAACAGATCCTTAAAAAGCGCTGCATTCAGCCAACACTGTGACCAAAGCACACATGCCCAGGCCAGTTCCACACAAACAGAACCACACTTTTTTAAGCCAGTGGCTGCAAAATCTTATGAGCTTTACACTACGGTCTGAAATCGACCATTTGCATTTAGATTACATCAGAAACAAACTGATGATGTGGTGGCAGATTTCACACACACATATACACACGCGCGCCCACACACACACAGCGCGCGCGCGCGCGCGTGCGCGCGCACACACACACACACACACACACACACACACACACACACACACACACACACACACATATATATATATATATATATATATATATATATATATATATATATTAAAGAAATCATGTGTGCGTGTGTGTGTGTGTGTAAAAACAAACATGCTTATTTACATACATACATAGAAACATACATACAAAAACAAAGAGAAAGAGATTTAACGAAGAGTTACTAAATTAACACAAAAGACTAATACAAAAATGATAAATTAATTCATCAAACAGTAAATCAATCCACAAATAACAACAAAAGCAACACATGCTTCAAGAAGACAAAAGACACCGCTAACTTTGAACTCCGTATCGGTGGAAAAAAAACAACAACAACAAAAAAAAAACGATTGCTTTCATCGTACTCCAGATTATCAGAAGGCTCTGAGGTGATCCTGTTTTAAAAGAAGATTCACACGGAGGTAGTCGTTTTCACTCAGTTCTCCCTTTTGTTCTCACTCTTTTTTTTTTTATTCTCCCTCCATGCATAGTAGTTCTCTCAGTGTCGTTCATTCTTTGTCCGTGTGTGATTATCACTAACCCCTCCACCCCCACTCCCCCAGGAAAGCCCTGGAACTGGAACTGATTCCCATCGAGCTGATGCTGCAAGGCTGGGTGAAGATCTTCTTCATCATTAACATCAAGAAAACCATCTGGCACTACCAGGCACCTGCTCTCAAAGGACTGATCTGGGAGAAGGTGTACAAGAAGGACGATCAGAAGCACCCTCGTTTCCCCCTGTGGTAAGTGGGGCTTCAGGTAGAAGGCGTTGGGTAAAAAAAAGTGAGGGGGTATGTTTTGGTGCGTGCGTGTGTGTGTGTGTGTGTGTGTGTGTGTGTGTGTGTGCGTGCGTGCGTGCGTGCGTGCGTGCGTGCGTGCGTGCGTGCGTGCGTGCGTGTGTGTGTGTGTGTGTGTGTGTGTGTGTGTGTGATTCGCAGACACACTCGATATTTTCTTTGCACTTCGAACGATAATTCGTCGTTGCTTACAGAAAAAGTAAGCAGTACAATGAAATTATAATTCTTCGCCGTATTTTAGAGACATACTGAACAGAGCGAGAGAGGGAGGGAGGAGGGAGAGGCACACTCAAAACCCGCACACACACACACACACACACACACACACACACACACACACACACACACACACACACACACACACAGAACGAAATGGAGTCTGGAATGGTTTAATGATTGCGTCATTTCTGTCCGTGTCAAACTGGGTAGGATGGGAATAGGGTAACGCGTGACGATGA
This sequence comes from Conus betulinus, assembly GCA_016801955.1. NCBI lineage: Eukaryota > Metazoa > Mollusca > Gastropoda > Neogastropoda > Conidae > Conus > Conus betulinus. Next base: position 643 of record JADBJO010022354.1, on the reverse strand, counting down.
TCAATAATTATCTACATCTGTCTATTCTGTATCCACCTCTCTCTCTCTCTCTCTCTCTCTCTCTCTCTCTCTCTCTCTCTCTCTCTCTCTCTCTCTCTCTCTCTCTCTCTCTTCTTCCGCCAGGTGTGTCTGTGCGAGCACGCGCGCACCCATGTGTGTGTGTGTGTGTGTGTGTGTGTGTGTGTGTGTGTGTGTGTGTGTGTGTGTGAGTGAGTGTCCCTCCGGAGTTACCATTCACATGTGCACGATAACTGTGTTGGCTGTGTTACACAACACACTGCAGTACGCGCCACGATAACTGTGTTGGCTGTGTTACACATCACACTGCAGTAACGCCACGATAACTGTGTTGGCTGTGTTACACAACACACTGCAGTAACGCCACGATAACTGTGTTGGCTGTGTTACACAACACACTGCAGTAGCGCCAACGATAACTGTGTTGGCTGTGTTACACTGCAGTAGTGCCACGATAACTGTGTTGGCTGTGTTATACACACTGCAGCAACGCCACGATAACTGTGTTGGCTGTGTTACACTGCAGCACACACTGCTGTGTTACAGCAGTAACGCCACGATAACTGTGTTGGCTGTGTTACACACACTGCAGTAACGCCACGATAACTGTGTTGGCTGTGTTACA
>JADBJO010022353.1:20000-28087 GCA_016801955.1 Conus betulinus | reverse complement strand
CTAAACCGTGCCTTGTCCCTATTTTTTTTTCTTTCAAAAACAGGAGGTGGGGGGACCCTGAGGGCAGAAAAAAATGAAGAGCCATGGGGACCAGCAAACTTTTAAAAAAGAAACGGTAGTAGTTCCACCAGACGATATCTGACAAAACAGTTTACAAGACGAAACACAATGCGTTTTTTCGACCTCTTGGGTCTTTCTTTCAGGCCAAAACAAAACATTTAGAAAACAACAACGGAAAACGGAAACGAATAACGAGCAAAAACCGCCTTTTCTTCTTCTCACACCTCGGTGTGTAAAATGGCTGTGGGATGCTTTCACCTTTTTCCTGTTCTTCTCTTCTCCTCTTCGTCCTCCCTTCTGTTCTCCTCTTCTTTCGCTTCCTCCTTTTTTTTTCTTTCACTTCCTTCGTATTCTGCGGCTGTTGCTCCCCAAAAACCTTCTCCTCCTCCTCCTCTTCCCTCCTCCTCCTTCCTCCTCTCCTCCCTTGTTTTCCACACCACCACCTTCTCCCCACTTCCCCTCCTCCTCTCCAATCCCTCCTTCTCTTACTCCTCCTGGTTTTTTTTTTTATTTTTTTTTATTTTTTCGGACTTTCGGATTCTAGTAATTCCGACTTTCGTTAACTGTGTAAAATATCGTCGTTCATAAAAAGACTTGAGCACATCGTCATGTTCTGGTGTTAGAGACCGTTAAAAGTCGGATGATTCCCACACACCCAATCAAAAGAACGTTACTACTGTGTTTTGGAATGTGATTTAAAAAAAAAAAAAAAAAAAAAAAGACTTAATCTAATTAGAAAAGATTTTTTCTCTCTAAGACCTCCGGCCCTTAAAGACAACCTTGGTGTTTGTTTGTATGGAAGATGAGACGAGTTTGAAACGGAAAGAAGCCCGGACATGAAACTAGTTTGTTTTAAACATCGTCTTGTTTTTAATCTCTGTCTTTGATAGTGAGATAACAGTGTGAAATTGTAGAGAATAGTGTGTGTATGTCGAGCTCTGTGATTTCATCGAATTCCGTAAACTTCCACACGATGGGCACAAAGCGCAGCGTGCGTTTACATGTTGGAATTGGAGGGCTTCACAAATGCTTTCCTTTCATAGACTAAGATAGAGGGGAAGAAAAAAGAAGGGAAGGGGGGAAGGGGGGGGGGCGGGGGGGCGGGGGGCTGAAGGGAAAGAACTAGCTGAACCTCATTCGAGTCCATCAGTGTTGGAACGGTTTTTTTTATTTTTTCTTTCTTTATATCTTTCTTTCTTTCTTTTCGTTCGTTCGTTCGTTCCGTTCGTTCCGTTCGTTTCGTTCGTTTTCTCTTACAGTTTTCGTCATAACAGATCTGGACTGGCAAAGTCCATAAGTTAGCAAAGTCGAAAACGTGTCTTTGAATTTCTGAAGATATTTTTCTTCTTCTTCCCCACGTATTCCACAAGACACCACGACCGTTTTTAAAACCTTTGTCAGATGTTGTCTTCTTCCAGCTTCGGTATTGTTGTTGTTGTTGTTGTTGTTTCACCCACACCTTTTGTGAACTCGAGGTTAGCCGCTGGCACTGCACGAGTCACTTCAACCGATGTTGAGGAGATGAGTCCGAAGTCATTAGCTAAACCATTCGTCTGCTGCTGCTCAAACGGCAAGTTTGAACAGACTGAGGACGTTCAGCCGTGTCTAATTCACACATAACAGGCTTTGATCTGAACAGATGAATCCTGACGCTCAGCCAATGATAACCCTGTTTTAGGCTCATGACCTCTGACCTAAAAAAAAAATAGTGGTTAATGCCCCAACAGGCAAAAATGGCAGTTAAAAAAACAAAACAAAACAGCAGCAACAACAACATCAACAAACAAAGAAAAAAACAACAACAACAACAATTTGTTCTGACCGTACAAAAAAGTGTCCAGGCAAAGTCATGTTTTAACGCTATGGGCAGGATGGAGTTTGACGAAGGAGGGATGGGGATGGGGGTTGGGTTTTGAAGGGAGGGGGGGCGGGAATCAGTATATTGCCTTCTGATTGACCATCTTTCACTGACAGTATATTGCCTTCTGAGTGTTTTTAAACGCCTGGGTCTTTTTAAATGGGTCTGCTCTAGGTGTTCTTTTTTGTTTGTTTTGTTTTTGTTTGTTTGTTTTTTGTTAGCCTTTGTCATAAGGGTTTGCCTTGCGAGCCGATGATCGGTACTTCGAACCACTTTGTTGTTGTTGTTGTTGTTGTTGTTGTTGTGTTTGTTGTGTTGTTGTTTGTTGTTGTTGTTGTTGTTGCTGCTGCTGCTGCTGCTGCTGCTGCTGCTGCTGCTGGCTGATGATGATGATGCTTAAAAACCCTTTCGGACCACCCAGCAGTGAACAATACCTGTTTCAAGGAAGGTAACCCTGGCGGAAGGCCAAGGATGGGCTCCGTCTTCCAGAATACCGTGCTTCGCACACAGTGGCCCTCTAACACTTCTACGGCCATTAAGCTGCGGGGCTTTAAATGTTTTAACCAAAGTTTTTGTCCTATCGTGTGTCTAACAGCACGTTTCACAAAAAAAAAAAAGGTTTGACCGTAACAGTTTCGACGGCTTGCCCATCCGTGTATTTAAATCGGAATCGTGTAGCAGCACACCTTTAGTGAGCTGTGTCAGTTGAGAGACGATTCGTGTCTGGTGCGCGCGCGCGCGCGCGCGCGCGCGCGCGTGTGTGTGTGTGTGTGTGTGTGTGTGTGTGTGTGTGTGTGTGTGTGTGTGTGTGTGTGTGTCTGTCTCTGTCTGTCTGCCTGTCTGTCTGTTCGTGAGTGATGAAAGAGGGAGTGAGTGATCGGTGTCATCGGCGGAGTTAATGAATATGCTCCAGGTGTGGTTTGCGTCACCGGCGGGGTGTAATGTGTTTCTGTGGCGGTCGATGTCATCGGTGGAGCTGATCAACATGTTCTGGTGGTGGTTTGTGTCATTGGTGGTAGTAATCAATATGTTCTGGTGGTGGTTTGTGTCATTGGTGGTAGTAAATCAACATGTTCTGGTGGTGGTTTGTGTCTTGGTGGTGCTAATCAACATGTTCTTGTGGTGGTTTGTGGTCATGTGCTAATCAACATGTTCTGGTGGTGGTGGTTTGTGTCATTGGTGGTGCTAATCAACATGTTCTGGTGGTGGTTTGTGTCATTGGTGGTGCTAATCAACTTGTTCTGGTGGTGGTTTGTGTCATTGGTGGTAGTAATCAATATGTTTCTGTGGTGGTGGTTGTGTCATTGGTGGTAGTAATCAATATGTTCTGGGGGTTGGTTGTTTGTGTTACTGGTGGTGGTAATCAACTTGTTTTGGTGGTTGGTTGGTTGTGTCATTGGTGGTGCTAATCAACATGTTCTGGTGGTGGATTGTTTGTGTCATTGGTGGGTGCTTATCAACATGTTTCTGGTGGTTGTTTGTGCCATTGGTGGTAGTAATCAATATGTTTCTGGTGGTTTTTGTGTCACTGGTGGTAGTAATCAATATGTTCTGGTGGGTGTGTTTGTGTCACTGGTGGTAGTAATCAATATGTTCTGGTGGTGGTGTTTGTGTCACTGGTGGTAGTAGTATCAATATATTCTGGTGGTTGTTTGTGTCATTGGTGGTAGTAATAATCAATATGTTCTGGTGGTTGTTTGTGTCATTGGTGGTAGTAATCAATATGTTCTGGTGGTTGTTTGTGTCATTGGTGGTAGTAATCAATATGTTCTGGTGGTTGTTTGTGTCATTGGTGGTAGTAATCAATATGTTCTGGTGGTTGTTTGTGTTACTGGTGGGTGCTAATCAACATTGTTTGGTGGTGGTTGGTTGGTTGTGTCATTGGTGGTGCTAATCAACTGTGTTCTGGTGGTGGTGGTTGTGTCATTGGTGGTGCTAATCAACATGTTCTGGTGGTGGTTTTGACATTGGTGGTGCTAATCAACATGTTCTGGTGGTTGTTTGTGTCATTGGTGGTGCTAATCAACATGTTCTGGTGGTGGATTTTGTGTCATTGGTGTGTGCTAATCAACATGTTCTGGTGGTGGTTTGTGTCATTGGTGGTGCTAATCAACATGTTCTGGTGGTGGTTTGTGTCATTGGTGGTGTGCTAATCAATATGTTTCTGGTGGTGGTTTGTGTCATTGGTGGTTCTAATCAACATGTTCTGGTGGTTGTTTGTGTCATTAATGGTGCTAATTAATATGTTCTGGTGGTGGTTTGTCATTGGTGGTGCTAATCAATATGTTCTGGTGGTGGTTTTGTGTCATGGTGGGTGCTAATCAGTATGTTCTGGTGGGGTTTTTTGTGTCATTGGTGGTGCTAATCAATATGTTCTGGTGGTGGTTTGTGTCATTGGTGGTGCTAATCAGTATATTCTGGTGGTGGTTTTGTGTCATTGGTGGTGCTAATCAATATGTTCTGTCTGGTGGTGGTTTGTGTCATTGGTGGTGCTAATCAGTATTGTTCTGGTGGTGGTTTGTGTCATTGGTGGTGCTGCTAATCAGTATGTTCTGGTGTGTGATTTGTGTCATTGGTGGTGCTAATCAACATGTTTGGTGGTGGTTTGTCCTTGGTGGTGCTAATTAATATGTTCTGGTGGTGGGTTGTGTCATTGGTGGTGCTAATCAATATGTTTTCGGTGGTGTGGTTTGTGTCATTGGTGGTGCTAATCAGTATGTTCTGGTGGTGATTTGTGTCACCGGCACTGTTGAATATTTGCCGTTGGTGGTCAGTGTCCACCGGCGATGTTAGTCAGTGCCTCAAGCCTACGTCACAACAGGAGTCTGTCGCTCAAGAGCTCACTTTTTGACACTCAACGAGTGAAAAAAAAATCTTGATAAGCGAACTCAGTCTCGAGCAAAGTTCGCTTAATTTCAGATGTTGAACATAATTCATCTTGGAGTTGTGGCACTGGGCATAGCAAAGGTGCTCAGCCAATCAGAACAAACGAAGGTGAAGGACGGGTGTGTTCAACAGCCCACCACCTTCCCTCGACACGATTTTCCTTTCGGTTGTTTGTTGTTTCTTCTTCTTCTTCTTCTTCTTCTTCTTCCTCTTCCTCTTCTTCTTCTTCTTCTTCTTCTTCTTCTTCTTCTTCCTCCGGGATTTTGAATTCGTCTCCGTTTTCAGATTCTGTGTCAAATATGATTCTACTTGTGATTTTGAACGTTTCACTGAAGTCATAAGTCAAAACAGCTCTAAGTACGTTGATTAATTAAAACAACTTTGAGCGAACCGCCTAAGATTTTCGCGTCCGATTCACGCGACCTGTCAATTAGCATACTATTTTTTCATTCGAACTTGCAACACAAACTGGTGAGACAAGGAAGAGAAACAAGTAGCAAAGAGCAAAATCTTTTTTCTGGCACTGTTGAGCGAGAGACTCAAACCTTCGGATCACAGAATGGCTTGCTTTTAACTGGGTTGTCTGTGCCACCGGTGGTGTTACAATTACAATACTTTGTTCCCCCGAAGTTGGAGTATGTATGGCTGCCTTAATGGCGGGAGATTAAGAAAAAAAAAAAACGGTCATACAACACAAAACTCCACTCTCTTTTGTTGGGTAGATGGGATTAATCCTTGCCTGTCTATACAGGGAGTGTTTCGTAGGAGGAGTATCAGCCTGCGTACACAGAGAAAAAAAAATGATAACACTTCGTTATGTGGTCCAGTTGCCGTTGTCATTGTCCGACATTAACTATAATGGCTTCTGGATGCGGTGAGTGTCAGCGGTGGTGATAATTAGTGGCTTGTGCTTGTGGTCTGTGTCGTTTAAATCATAAGCCAGTTGTGATGATGTAATCTTCTGTAGTTGTGGTCTGCTGTTTTTTTTTACCGCCGGTTTTTAATTGTAGATCTCATCTACGAATCCTCAACAATTCAGCTTCATCTTCTACAGAGCGCGCGCGCGCGCGCGCGCGTATGATGGGTGTGTGTGTGTGTGTGTGTGTGTGTGTGTGTGTGTGTGTGTGTGTGTGTGTGTGTGTGTGTGTGTGTGCGTGCGTGCGTGTGTGTGTGTGTGTGTGTGAGTGTGTGTGTGTGTGTGTGTGTGCGCGCGCGCGCGCGCACGTGCGTGTGTGTATTTGTACGTGTGTGTTTGTGCGAGTGTGTTTGTGTTTGTTGGTATGAGTGCGTGCACGTGTGTGTGAGAGAGAGAGACAGAGGGAGAGACAGAGAGAGCGCGCACGCGCGCGTTCGTTCGCGTGTCTGTTTGTGAGTGAGCGTTTTAGAGAGTAAGTTTGTGTGTGTGTGCATGCACGCGCACGCGGGCCTACACGTTCGTGGAAGTATGTGTTCATTCGTTACCGTTTGAGAGAGAGAGACGAGAGAGAGAGGAGAGAGAGAGGAGAGAGAGAGAGGAGAGAGAGAGTTCGTGCGTGTGCGTGCGTGCGTGCGTCCGTGTTGTGTGTTTTTGTCTAGGTGAGCGCACGTGTGTGTGTGTTTGTGTGTGTGTGTGTGTTGTGTGTGTGTGTGTGGTGTGTGTGTGGTGTTGCTTGTCTAGGTGAGCACACGTATGTGTGCGGTGTGTGAGTGCGCGCGCGCGCGCGCGCGACGAGAGCGCGCGCGTGTGTGTGTATGCCAGCACGCGTGTTGTGGGGTGTTTTGTTCGTTTCGTCTGCTGGAGCACCTGCTTTATCAATCTGTCATCAGTTCGTTTTTTAGGTCTGTTTACTCACTTTCAACCTGTCTCGATCTCTGTCTGCCTTCTCTCTCTCTCTCTCTCTCCTCTCTCTCTCTCTCTCTCTCTCTCTCTCTCTCTCTCTCTCTCCTCTCATCTCTCTCACACACCCACACACACACACACACACACACACACACACACACACACACACACACACACACAACACACATGCACACATTCGCACACACACACACACACACACACACACACACACACACACACACACACACACCACACACACACACACCCATGTACGCACACACACTCACACTCACACACACACACGCACACACACACACACACACACACACACACACACACACACACACCACACATACACGCGCGCGCGCGCGCGCGCACACACATACAACACACACACAACACACACACACACACACACACACACACACACCACACACACACACACACACTGGCGCTTCCTTTGCTTTGATTCGCAACACTTTTCCATCAAAGCCTGTCTTTTCCTAGCAGTGGTTTGGGTTCTGATTTTTTTTTTCAACTCTCTCTCTCTCTCTCAGTCCTCTCTCTCTCTCTCCTCCTCTCTCTCTCTCTCTCTCTCCTCTCTCTTTCTCTCTCTCTCTCTCTCCATAAACATATTGTAACGTCGCTGTTCATCACAAGATTATATTTAGCTGCTACGTATGGGGTTAATTTACTTGGTGTTTTTTACTCGCGTGGACTTCTTTTTTGTTGTATCTATCAGTATCTCTGTGTGGTTGTGATGTCTGATTCATGCTTTTACATTCGAGGCTTTGGCCTACACTGAAAAAAAAGGTTTAATTTTCTGTCTGCGTCTGTCTGTCCTGTCTGTCTGTCTGTCTCTCATCTCACTCTCTCTCTCTCTCTCTCTCTCTCCTCTCTCTCTCTCTCTCTCCCTCTTCCTTTCCTCTCTCCCTCCTCCATTCCTCTCTCTCTTTCTCCATCCTTTTCTGTCTGTCTCTCTCCCATCGGTCTCTGTTTCTCTGTCTGACTAGTCTGTCTGTCTGTCTGGTCTTGTCTGTCCTCTCTCGCCTCTCTCTCTTCTCTCTCTCTCTCCTCTCTCTCTCTTCCATCCCCCGCTCTCTTTCTCCTCTCTTCTCTCTCTCTCTCTCTCTCGTGTCTGTCTGTCTGTCTGTCTGTCTCTCGCTGCCTCTGTCTCTGTGTCTGTCTGCCTCTGTCTGTCTGTATGTTTGTCTGTCTGTCTGTCCTGGTCCTTTCTCTCTCTCTCCTTCAATCCCCGCTCTCTTTCTCTCTCTTCTTCTCTCCGTCTCTCTCCTCTGTCTGTCCTGTCTCTGCCTCTGTCTCTGTTTCTGTCTGTCTGTCTGTCTGCCTGTATGTCACCTGTCTGTCCTCTCTTCTCTCTCCTCTCTCTCTACCTCTCTGTTTCTGTCCTGTCTCTGTGTGTCTGTGTGTGTGTCCTGTCGGTTGTCGTATCTGTCTCTCTCT
>JADBJO010022353.1:0-15000 GCA_016801955.1 Conus betulinus | reverse complement strand
TGGTGTCCACATGGTCGACAACATCCAGAAAGGACACACAGCGCTACGTAGCAAACGAGCGCTAAATCTGTTGTCTGTACCATCACACCCACCTCAGGATAGTGCGTACTACACGGCTCACGGCTCCTCACGTTCACCCGCATACCCCGCTCCAAGAATGCATGTCTGGAGTTTTCGGGCCCAGCAAGAACCCATGGGTGTAAACATCATCAACAAACAAGCGCTCAAAGAAACAAACCAGCAACAGATCGACAGGCTACTTGCATTAACCATAAAGCACAAAACAGCCACATGAAACGTTCAAAACAATCGAACAGCATCCAAGTAAACGTGATTGCCTGATTACACAACAAAATAACCACGCGGCCATTCAGCGATCCAAAGTATGAAACTATAGGAACCCAAATAACAAACACACGTTGCAGTTATGCAGCAACTCAGACACAACAGAGGAATCTATCAAAACACTATTATCACTGACAGTATTTTAATCATTTGAAAGACACTGTTACTAAATCCTGTCTGTTTCGCCAGCCAGCAAGGGCGACGTTCACAAGCCAGTTTGTCTAGTGTTCAAAGACTAGGAACCTGCAGCGCGTGTGTTAAAGTTAATCCACCGATCATGATAAAAAAAGGAGATGTCTCCAAGTTATGCATTCTAGCATCAGTTTATTGATTACCAACAATAGAAATCTGTGATAATACTGAACTGCAGCTTTCAGTTTCAGGAAACGCTGGTTCCTTCTCATTGCAGAGGTACTTGTTAAACGATGGTGGAAATTTAGGTGTTTTTTTACACATTGCGAGTTATTTGAAAATGTAGTTTGAACAATCAAATATAAGGAACATAAAATGTTATTCTACCATCTATTAATACGTTTCATTCTAATGGTACATTGCAAAACCCTAGGCAAAGCATCAAGACACCTTGGCATTCACGAACGCTTGAATAGCGCATCAGCATCATTCACATCTTTCACCACGCTCAGCTCAGTGAAGAAATGGCCTCACAGCCAGCACGCTGCCATGCTGCAGACCTCCCAGCCTCTTTGAAACGAGGTCTTGTCAGGACCCCCTTGTGGCCACAGCCACGCCTGAGCCAGCTATGGAACCGTTCGAGGCGTCTAACTCAACGACATCAGATACAGCATTGCAGGGCTGCCATAGCTGTCTCCAGATCCCTGACTGATAATCCAACCACACGGCCAGACAAACAACAGGGGCGGACCACCATGTGAACGGCTGGTTCCAAAAGGGTTAAGGGGGCATCACAACAAACCCTTCACGTTGTTTCCCGTATCTGAGGCGAAACCCGACATGGGTCAAACTCCGTTGCAAATGATTTCCCTTGCGTGGAAATCAAACCTCTCTCAAGACTCGAGCTCTCCTCAGCGGAAACAAACGGACCCCAAAGGCTGTTTTGCCCGGCCTCTAACAAGTATCCCTTCCAAACCAAAGCCGACCTGACCAGCCAGGGTCAAGTGCTCGGGCCTGCCGAGTGACCACAGTCAGGCTGACACTTCAAAGTTACCCCCTCACTGTGATCCCACACCTAGGATGAGGCTGTATGTGGGGTCGACTCCCTCGCTAAGGGTTCCATGGTTGTGAACATCAACATTCCGAGCCTCATTTCTTGAAAGTCGATCTCCAATAGGTCCCATCTTAGTGTGAACGATCAACTTCTGAAAACTCTGCAGGTTTCGCCTCAGATACGGGAACAACGTGAAAGGTTTTGTTTTGATGCCCCCTAAACCTTTTGGAACCAGCCATTCACATAGTGGTCCGCCCCTGTTGTTGGTGTCTGGCCGTGTGGTTTGGATTATCAGTCAGGGATCTGGAGACAGCTATGGCAGGCCTGCAATGCTGTATGTGATGTCGTTTGAGTTTCGTTTTAAGACGCCTTTGAATAAGGTTATGTTACTTCAAGTTCAACACCCAAACGCCACTTCAGGTTCAAATCTCTATGTCTGCAGGTATAGGCTATATTAGATTTTGGTAACTTCCGTTGCAAATGTCCGTGTCTGCTGGGTTCATGTCATGTTGATTTTAAACGGTTACTTCATGTTCAACGTCCACTGCTCCTCCTGGTTCAAATCTCTGTGTCTGACGGGAGTAGGTTGTTTGGTTCGGTTACAATCAGTAAGATTTGGACAGAAAGACACTGTGGGGTTTACTGAAAACAAGCCAAAACTAATTAAAACACACAGACAGTGTGCAAAGTGACGGGTATGTAATTCATAATGTAGAAAGGCAGGCGAGTGAATGTTCGACAAATTTGTCCGCTTTCAGACATCACAAACAACAAATATCACAAAATTCGCACAACGATACTCCCCCCAATTCGCTTACAGCATTATTTTTCATTTCCTCTGGTTGTGATCTGGTGAGTATGTTTTTGTGCATTTGTTGTAATGCCTGTTGTTTTTGTAACGTGTGAAGGAAAGCATCTGCCTTGTATTCACGTGTCTGTTCCGTATCGTGAAACCAAATAAGCGTGACTTTCACACTTTGTGTGTGTTTATTTGGTGCATTGGGCTTTGCATTCAGATTCAATCCACGTCCAACTTCATATTCAGATCTTTCTGTCTGCTGGGTTTAGGTTGTGTTAGGTTTGGTTTTGTTCTGTTCGACTTTCTCTCTGCACCTTCTTCAGGTAATATGGTGAACAGGGAAAAGCGAAGAGAGCGAGAGAGAGCGAGAGAGAGAGAGAGAGGAGAGAGAGAGAGATAGAGAGAGAGGATAGAGAGAGAGAGATTTTGAGAGAGAGGGAGAGAGAGGAGAGAATTAAAAACTTCCCACTCATCACCGCCACCCACAGCACACCCAGCACGTTGAGATTTGGCAGAGGGATTTGCCCCAGTTTGGGAATCTTAATGTCCTGACTGCATTCTGCACTCTGAGCCACTCTGGCACCCAGAACCCAACTTCTTTTATAACTTTTTGCTTCTTCGTTCCCCTCGTCGTTCCTGTTTATCTTCGCTTGCTTCGAATTATGTTCTTTTCGAACCCTTCTTTTCTGCTTTAAAACTGTTCGTTCCAGACATCCGTCGGTTTCAGTGGGTTCAAAGCAAAAGAAAGAATTACTGGACCGCCGAACGAAGGAATAAACAAATACAAACAAACGCGTGTTTCAACCGATTTGGGTCGTCTTCAGGCAAAGCAAAAAACATTTGGAGAATGAAACGAATCGAATGACCATTTGTGTGTGTGTAACTGATATCTCCGACCCGGGTGTAACAAGGTTTACGGAATGGAAACACGGCTGAGGGGGAGACAACACGGGTTAAAAATGATGACAATAACTCGTATTGTCTCCTCCCCCTTATTTTGTAAGTTGTTTTATACTTTCGTTTTGGGCGGCGGAGTAATTTCTGTCTTTGCTCTTGTTTCCATTTTAGCCCTGCAATTATCCCTTTCTTTGAAGTTCACTCTGGAGAAGCGAAGCTGAGTGGGCTACATTTCATCTTGTTCACTATCATAAATGTTATTTGTTTTTTGTTTTTTCGCCTGAAGAAGACCCGAGAGGTCGAAATGCATTGTGTCCCCACCCTAGTCCTGTACTGTACTCTGTTTGTCTCTGTCCTTGGTAGGTAACTAACCCCCCTCTCTTTCCCAAATTTTGGGTTCAATCTGGGGTTTTCCGGATGAAAGCTCTTTGAAGTTCACTGTAGCGGTCTGGATGAGAGCGTGCTGTCCTAATTAGGTCCCCACAGGGCGCCGTGGAGCTTGACATCCAGGGCGTTTTTGGTGTTGACAGGACCCTGCCCCCGTGCAACAGTATGCTGTGTGCAGCTGTGGAGGCTGCGGTCATGGGGCTCTGAGCACAGGGACACTCGCCTGACTCCTCTCAGGGCCGCACAACCGGGTGTGCAGGTGATGGACACCGTTGGCTATTGTGTTCCAGTCCTCAGCCGGAAGACCCTTCGCCTGGTGTGCCTCTCCTCCGTAGCCGATGGGGGGGGGGGGGTCATTTGGTCCGCGCTGGCTGGGGGATGTTGTTGCAGCCGGGGATTTTTTTTTCGCTGCTGCTGGGCCTGGACGATTGTTTGATCTCACCCCCGGGTGGTTTTGTGAACAGCGACACCCCGGCGTTTCTTTCTATCCCGAGGTCTTGGCTGACGAGTAGTTTACAGACCGAGGGCTGTAGGGCCGGAATTTGACACCTGGCTGGTTTGTCCTGTCGCATCCCACGTCTGACCCCCGCGCCTGGTACCTTCCCTTCCTTCCACATGACAGATTGACAGCTCAGGGGGAGTTAATTTTGGTATCGGGGCCGATCAGGTGGGAGGCAAGGGGGGGGGGGGGGGGGATGTCGAGGTAGGTGTGAATGATTATATGGGTCCCAGGAAAGAAAAGATTTTCGGTCGCCCGCGAAACGACACGCTATTTATCGCTGGCTGTTTGTTTTGTTGTTGACTTTTTTTTGTGTGTGTGAAAGGAAGTGGTTTGGGTTGAAGGCGGGGATTTTTGTGGGGTGAAGGGAGTGGAGTGGGAATGGGGAGGGGAATGGAGAGAAGAGGCGGAGAAGGGAAGAGGGGGAAGGAAATGGGTGGTGAATGTGCGTGGGAAGGGGGGGGTGGGGGTGGAGAGTGGGAGTGTAAAGACGGAACATCTCCCACCATTCTTCGACAACGTTTCCCAGATACTGCTGGTCTTTAGAGTAAAAAGTTACATTCATTTTGGAAATGACATAAGATCCTCTAAGACAATTTAATAACAGCTTCATAGTTTTGGTGAAAAATTTTTGACAAAGGAATATCCCGGTGTGCTTGCTTTTCAGCTAAATGTTTTTTTTTGTTTGTTTTGTTTTGTTTTTTTTTTTCGGGGGGAGCTGTTAAAATGACATAATTGAACTTACTGGTATAGCTTTAGGTGGTGTGGTTTGCCGGTAAAAATAAAATCAAAATGAGAGTTGCGCCTGAGAAAGGCTGCAATGTATGCGAGTTGTTTTATTTTTCTTTTAATTTTCGTCATTGGTTTTCTTCAGTTTGACGCCCAGAGGATGTAAACCTGTAACCCCTTTTGAGAATTAACCCCCTCCCGTGTGCTAAAGTTCAACATCAGCATTTGAACTGAAGATCGCAAACTGTGGAAAACACTCAAGGACATGGGTGCAGAAAAATTTCAGTCGAAACTACTGGCAAGCAGCTCTTGCCTACAATCAATCATTCCCCCCGAAACGTCTTTTCTTTTTTCACTCTTTTATTGTTAGTAACGAAGCCCTTTATCTGAGGGGACTAATTTTGGTTTTTGCTTTGTAACAAAAAAAAAAAAAAACAAAAAAAAAAAAAAAAAAACAAAAAATTCGTCCTCTTCAAATTAAGCATTGTCTGACTGTTTGAGGGTACTCGGCTGGCAGAAGAGAAACATTAACGTTGAATGAGTTTAACCCAACAAAAAACCATCCCGTAACTTTTGATGACGCTCGGCAAAAAACAAGACACAACAGACACACAGAGGCCCGTTTCTCTTCATTTTTTTTTTCCAGAAGAACACAGTTTTCTTTTTTTGAGTTCTTACCCACGCACCACACGCGCGTAGCGCGCGCGTTTCCACACACACACACGACACACACACACACACACACAACACAACACACACGTACACACACGCACACTCGGCGCGGCGCGCGCATGTTCCCCCAGACACACACTACCCCCCCACACACACCACGCCACACCACAGACCCACACACGCGCACACGCACGCACGTACGCAACGCATCAATGCCGCACGCACATGAGACGTACGTACACCACGCATGAAACGCAGCGCGCACACCCACACAATGCCACACACACACACACACCCACACACAACACACACCACACACAACACACACACGCACCTGCACTCACTTTTTCTACAACGTCTCCATTCTTATTTATTTGTTCGTCTATTTTACATTTTTTTTTTTCTAGTTCAGCGATATAAAATTCATTTTGAAAATCAAACCCTGACTAACTGCTCAAGGTTTCATCAAGGACGATGTTCATGAAATCACTGTTAATGTTAAAGAACGTTCTCTTCATATTCGTTTTACCATCTCTCTGTGTGGATGAAATGGACTGTGTGTGTGTGATGTGTGTGTGTGTGTGGTGTGTGTGTGTGTGTGTGTGTGTGTGGGTGTGTGGTGTGTGTGTGCGTGTGTCTGTGTGTATGTGTGTGCTTGTAACATTGGTAATATGTATTGTGATGTTGTGCGCGCGCGTGTGTGTGTTGTGTGGTGCGTGTGTGTTTTTTGTGTGCGGCGCGTGGTGAATGTGTGCATGCAGTGTGTGCGTGTGCGTGTGGTGTGCGTGTGTGTGCGCCGCGCGTGGGGTGTGAGTGTGTGTGTGCGTGTGTCGGGTTTCGACGCGTAGTTGTTGCATGTTGGTGATTGTGGTGTGTGTTGTGTGTGTATTTGTGTGTGGTGTGTGTTGTGTTTTTTGTTCATGAACTTCTTTGAAACCAAACAGCCTTGTTTCCGTCGTGGATCAAGATAGTAACAAGCGACCCTTTTTTTTTTTTTTTTCCTCCACGAGGTCTCATAACAACAGACCTTGTCAAACGTAAGGTGGGGTACGAAGAAGATAAATAGATTTGATTTCACGTTTCAAACATAACTCCCTGTGTCATCATGGGTTATGGGAACACTAGGCTGTTGACTGACAATACAGTCCCCCCCCCCGGCCGAACAAGTGATGTACCAAGGGCCCACAGGTTTGATGTTGACAAGCCTCCCCCACTCGGAGTACTTCAGACTCCCACGCCCAGTGCCTATCTCTCTCCTCCCTGCTCTACAGGGTTTCAGTTGTCCATGCCAGTGAGGTCATGTATGTGAGTGAATGGGTCGGCGAGAGGACGTGGGGAATAGCTCGACCTTGTGTGGTGTGTGTATGGGCACTGACACTAGCATCCGAGTTCACAGGAACGGTCTGGTTGTCTCTCTCGCCTCGTACCAGGATCTCACGAGTAAAGCATTTGCATAAGGTGCTTTGTCCGCGTCTGCTCTCTCTCTCGTCTCTCGTAATCTCTCTCTCAAAAAGCCCACTCACAACCAAACTGCCGAAGATACAACTCAAAAAAAAAAAGTGGGCACGCTTTCTTCCTCGGGTAACTACCACTCCAGCTTCCCTCAAAAAAAAGCTCGGGCTCCCTCTCAGCTCCTCCCTCTCTCGTCTCACCGCGGGTTACCTCATTGTGGAATTTTTTGCGCTTTTTTAGGCGTAAATAATGTTTTGTTGTGACAAACTGAATGACATGTCCCCTTATGTGCGGTTTTTTGTTTTTTTTTAACTGACGTATATTTCTATGTAACCGAACGTCCCAAATTTTTTGCTAAAGATTTGGTGTTATGGGGTATTCTTTTTTTGTCTTATACCGACACGTGAATCCCCGAATTTTAAAAAAAAAAAGGGCAATTAGTGCTTAATCCACGTTGGCCCCCCTTCCTTCTCCGCCAATTTACAAAACGCGTTCTTCCTCCACCAAAGGGAAGGACAGAGACCTACCACACAAGAAAAACACGCCCAATAATTTCTTGTTTAAGCTTACGCCTCTCTCTCTCTCAAAATGCAACAATCAGCGGGGGGGCCTCTCCAGGCGCGCGAGTTCCTCCTCTCTGTTTAATCTGTGTCCTCACCATCTCTGGGGGTGGGTGTAGTTGGTGTGTGTGGTGTGGTGTGTGTGTTTGTGTGGGTTGTGGGATCGTTGTGGTGTTTGTGTGGTGGTAGGGTGTGTGTGGGGTGTGGTGTTTACGCGCAAAGGCCCGCGTTGCGCGCCGTCTGGGGGTGGTAAACAAACGTTGCGTAAACACCTCCACAACGCTTACAACGGCGACATGAAGGATGATAAATGGGCGGGGTGGGGTTAGGTGAAGGCGTCGCTCAGCAGCTTTTCCGCCCCACCAGAAATTGCCCAACTTTTTATCCCTGGCGGATAAGTTTCCCCATGCCTTTTTCCTGTTTGTGATGAACCTGCGTTGTTGTTTTGACCCATCCAACCCAACTTTCCGCGGCCTGGCCGGGATTCGACAACCAGCCTACAAATCGCCCCTTACGCTACACCAACCGGAGATGCAAAGGGTCGGCCCACAAACCAACGCGTGCTGAAAAAAACACCCACCCAGGTCCACGCCACACAGCACACACACACAACCTTACTACTGGACAATTTCTTAACAAAGAAAGGGGATGGTGAGGGGGGGGGTGGGGTGGGTGGGGGGGGTTGAGGGGGGGGGGGGGGGGGGGGGGGGGGGGGGGGGGGGGGGGGGGGGGGGGGGGGGGGGGGGGGGGGGGGGGGGGGGGGGGGCGCGGCGCCGGGGCGAAAGCCGGACAAATTGCTCCCCCGCGGCGCTTCGGGGGCGAAAAGAGGATGGGCGGGGGGGTTTTGCAGGGCGCGGTGTTCACGTCCCGGACTAGCGGACAAGCGTCAAAACAAAAAGAAAACTGGAGAATCCGCAATCCCGAAATCCTAATAGGGCGCGGCGGTCCGGCGGGGGCGACAGATGTAACACCCGTGACCCCGCCTCTCTTCAACGTCTTCGCCGCTCTCCCCAACGTGTCCCGTCAGTATCCATTCAAGCACGACCAATGACAGGCAGGTGCGAAAACGTTTCCATTTCCAGTGGCAATTAACACATTAAGCGGCGTATCGCCGCCCTCTCTGTCGTCGTGGTTGAGTAAACACTTGGTACAAACACGTTCCTGGGCGCTGTGTGCTCATTTGATGATTAATGACGGGGGTCGATCTATTGCGGGCCGGCCGAAGTGGGTTCTCTCCTCGACACTGTAGCCGACTGTGTTTCGCACCACGTTAACGCATGAGCATCACGCATAGTGCCCCGGACACTACCCGCGGCAGCCGCTGGGGCCGCGCGCGCACACCCCCCACAAACACGTGCGCGTGCACGAGTGCCACACCGCTGTGCGTAGATGCTGCGCACGCGCACCACACACATACTCACACACTCTCATCTACTCGCTCACCTCGTCGACTCCCGAATCCCAATCTCGACGTCTCTCCCTCTGCCTAGTCGTCTATCCTCTATCTCTCCCACGGGGCATCATCCCTCAAACTCGAGGACAACTCTTCTCCCAGATGCTTCTCGGGTCCTCTGAAGAAGTTCCGTCAGCGGAAAAGTCTGATGGATCTGCAATGGTGCGTACGGTAACAGTACACACCTACCCACGCCCATACGAATACACCACCCAGCACACAAATATCCGCTCCAAGCGGAAACTTCCCACAGACACCCAGCATACATCCACACCCCATAGACTACGCGCAAGCTCATTTGCGCGCGCATGCGTGCGGGGGTAGCGTCAGCCTCCGTGCAACAGTACACACCCAGGACTGACAAACCGTCAACACACACAGGCCAAACACACACACACACTATCTCTCAAACGTATCAATCTCGAACCGAACTTACACTCCAGTACCCACACTGAGACACACATCTGACACACACAATGTGTTTCCTCGTCATATTCACCGGCTGCGGGTCTTGCGTGCGAACGCACACACGCCGACACGATCAACGACACACACGACTACCCCACACACACACACACACACAGCACATATATGATATTATATTATCTATATATGCTGATATATTACCTAGTATGTATGGGCATGTATACACGCGCGCGCTCCTAGCGCAGCTAAGCATGGCCGTCGAGAGAGAGAGAGAGTCGAGAGAGAGCAGAAGAGAGGAGAGAGAGTAGGAGTGAGAGGAGAGTAGTATGGCGCTCCCGGAGGCATAAAGAGAAAGAAAACAGTAGGTTAGAAACGTCGCGGCCCTGAGTACACAATATAATTTTTTAGGCTAATAATGATAGAGAGGTGTCCTTGTCTGGGCTTTTGACAGCACAGCAATCTTTCATTTTAACAAAATTTTACTTTTTAATTTTTGCTGTGTTGATTATGGCGCTTTGCTTAATCGATCCACGACACTGGTTCCACGTGTGTATACGTAGTAGTAGTAGTAGTAGTAAGTATGCTTCCGTTTTACAGTCTTTTTTCAACAACCGGCATGTGGATCTTAGACCGACGAATGTGTGTGTGTGTGGTGTGTGTTGATGTGTGTGTGTGTGATGTGTGTGTGTGTGTGTGGATGTTGTGTGTGTGAGAGAGAGAAGAGAGATAGAGTGTGAGCGGAGAGGATAGAGGAGTCGGCGAGTAGGAGGCTCTGGTTTGTTCTGTGCGCTCAGGGGCATGTGCGATACGTTAAAAAAATCTAGTTGGGATGTTTGTTTTTTTTTAATAAGACGGGTAGAAAATACGAGTGTGTCGTTTGAATGATCAGATCTATTGGGTAATACTACATCACAAAATTCTGTCGCTGAAAAAACCCGTCTATAATATAGATGACTGTTAATGATGCACAAGCTGGTGGGATGTCTCTTTCCCTGGAGGCGTGGCGATTTTGTTGAAGGCCTGAAGGTTCATGACTATGGACTAAGGTATCTCCTCTAGATGATGCTGGAGCGGTAAGGCTGGTGGTATAAAAAAAGTGAGCTGTAGATGTGATGCCTATCAGAGTAATCGAGATAAGATTTGTGTGTTGTATCTTATCATGATTGCTCTTGTAATTGTAAGCAACCTCAGGGTGTCGTCTCTGCATTTTCCATCAACTGGCTCATAAGAAACAAAAGTTCTCAAATACGTGTTTCAACGTGTCATGACAAATTGACACAGTTTGTACCATACACTTAGCAATAAATCATTGCGTAATAAACTAAATGAATGAATGAACGATGAATGAAGAAGAATTGATGAATAAATAAATAATTGAATAAATCAACAATAACTAAGTGAAAATCAAGGCTAGGAACGAGGTACTGGACGGCTTGGCATTCAATTGTTTTCTCAATTGTTGGGGGGGTGGGGCTGGGCGGAGGGCGGGGGGGGGGGCAGGGGGGGGGCACGTTGGTCCCTGTTATCATCACCGGGAAATGACCCCCATTGTCTCCCCGTGGAAAGACCCAAATCTTTCATTTAAAACTGATTGCTTCGGACCTGGTATCACAAGCGTCGTATAACACCCACCAAAACCACTGATTGCCTATAAACCAAAGGTACAAAAACAAAACGAAAAAATAAAAACCTAAACAAACAAACGCGCACTTTTTGATTGAAGATTTAAGGAATGTTGAACACAGCTCCTTCCCGGCAGATTCCATACTTCTTTTCTTGTGAATCGTTTGGCCCGGCAGAATAGGGCTGCAACTGTGTGTAGATCGCAGAATGGTTTTACAACACGAAAAAAGGGGGTCACTGGCTATAACCTTCGTAGTAACAGGGAAACCCCGAGCACAAGTTCAGCAAACCACCAGAAAGAAAGAGAGGACGGTGATTAGGATGAGATCTTCTCTAACTGGAATAAAACAACCATGGTCTTTCGCTGAACTCACCACTTCAAATCAACATAACCACTAAGCCACGGAGGCTCTTCCTAATAAACTGTCGAAGACCAAGAATACTCATAGCAAAGCAAAACCAGCGGAGAACATCATCCCAGCCCATTTTCACCAAATAATGTAACTTTTTCCTTCTTGTTTTTTTTTTTTTTTTCCCCCTACAGGCATACGTGCGAATGAGGAGACTGGGGTGACACCCCTGATAGATCTTCAACAGACAACATATCGGCTAACTCGACGTGGAGATGACGAGAACAACGTTAAGTTAGAACCCACTATGATGGAATGACACAATCCTCATCAACTAAAAAGCCACACACGCCTCACTCTCTCACGTGGGTTCGGGCAACACAATTCCTCTCATGAACAAGCAATTATCCTCTTATTCCTCAGAACCACAGAGACGCGCATATCCTTCCGTGTCCTAGCAAATGGCCCTAGACACTGTGAACTCACGAACATGTCTACAGATAGATGAAAAGACAGACGGACAAGACACTGGTGTCAGTTCACGGACATCCGAAATCGATTCTGTTCCCATGGCATCACCGGAGCGCCGCGATTCCTGTTCCCATAGGCATGTCAACCAGCAGCGCAGGTTTGTCGGTGGCAGCGCCTGAAACAAGTGCATGTCCTCCAAAACCAGGCAGACCGGCAGCATTACGTTGTCGTGTTGGCAGGTCTGTGAGCACCAAAGCATGAGGAGCCGATGGCGGCCAGCCGATGAGAGGTAGAGACGGTTACATGACACGGAGCACCGTGGTCCTGGTCTGTGGGCGGGCCGCGCATTGCCGACCCCTTCACACCGATCGCTTTCAGAAGCACCCAGCGTTGGTATCGTCAGGCGCTGGCCGGAGCGAGGGGGATGAGAGGGTCACACCTGGCTCGCTCCTCCCGGCTCTCAATCCCCTCTCTCCACACTGCCCTAGGCCTTGGACGGCAGAGGGCAAGGGCGTGCCCTGCGCTATTGCGACCCACTGAGACAACAAGAGATCGCCTTCCACGTGCAAAACGGTTGGAGGTGGGAGAGGTTGGGGAATGGGGAGGGAAGGGAGAAGGAGGGGGGAGGAGGAGGGGGAAGTCAAGAAGAGGTGAAGAGGGGAGAAGCAGGGGGCAAAGAGGAGACGGTGGGTGGTGGGGGGAGCCAAGGTCACAGGACCCCTGCGTGCCATCACACACACGCACACACACCGGACAGAGACCATACGAAGGAGCAGGGAGATGGGGGAGGAGAGAGGGGAGGGATAAAGGACTGGGTCAAGACAGTGTAGTAGGTAGTAGTCAGTGTGGGGGGGACCTAAGTTGGAGGAGGTAGTTGAGAACGGAGAGAGGGTAGTGTGTGGCGAGGGAGGGGTGTAGGTAACGTCATCATTGTGGCGTGCTATGGATGAACACTGAACAGTCGGCACACCCACACCAGCCCCGACCCTCGTGGCTGGCAGGAGCGCGAGCGGTCGGTCTGGTCAGAATCTGACTGTCCCCCCCCTGTCTGCCCTTACATCATCCAGGCAAGCCCACCCACGCCGTGGGATACAAGAGGAAAAAAAAAAAAAGTTAATGTTCTGTTCTATTAACCGGTGATTTGGACTCGTGACATAAACCAGTGTAAAACTCCCGCGTGACTTGAGGAGTTTTGTTAACGTTGGAGTTTCTAAGTAATTCTAATCGTTTCTTCTTTCTCTCATTCTCTTCGAAACTGAGCTGAAGTGCTGAAGATGGTGCCAATTTGACATTTGACGCAATCAACGTTGACAAGTTACAGCTAAGAACGACTCGAGTGAAGTCGAAGACAAGCAAGACAGTTAGTAATCTCAGGATCTTAAAAAAGTAATTTTCTTTAAAAGTAAACGAAAGGAAAAGAAAGAAAGAAAAAGAATTTTTTTTTAAGAAAGAACCCTGCACTGCTCGTTTTTAGTGTGCGTTTCTCAGGCTTTGGAAAGTGATGATGTGACTTGATTGAAAAGCACCCTTAACGAGATCTTTCTTTGCTGCTTGTTGGGGTCAAAATAAATACGAGTTAGTTTTTAAGAAAAGCATACAAAACAACCCAAGTAATCAATTCTCCTGGGTTTGAGAACTGGGACAAAAAAAGTCTAGGAAAAAGATGTGGAAAAAAAGAGTGGTCAATGAAAAGAGAAAAAAAAACAAAGATACTTGAAAAAGTTGGAATGAAAATTGGTTTTTTGAAAAAAAAAAAAAAAAAGGGAGAAAAAAAAGACACTGTGACCGTGTCTTTTAAAAATCTGAATTCAAAGCAGTGGATTTTTTGAAAATTGGGAAAGACTCATACAGTGTTGTCCATTGAAGGACAGGATAACATTTGGTGCCAGAGCTTTAGAACAGGATTCACTATCTCTTAAAACAGTAATAAAACCGTGTGACTAATAGATGTGATCCTGGCTGAAAATTATTGTGCGTTAGTTTTATGTTTGTGTGTGCGTCCAGACAACAGATGATTGCAACAGAATGTCCTAGGTTGCGGAGACGAGATATTAATATTACTTTGAAAGGAATCTTTTTTTTTTTTTAAGTTTTAAACAATGCAATAGCAAAACCTTGACTCAAATGATCAAAGAAATACACTGTAGAAAGGGAAGACAATCAAGTGTATTTTTGGAAGAGTGTGGAAGTAGGTAGTTTCATAAAGAATAAAAAAGCTACAAGTAGTCTCCTATCTACGCATAAAATGTCCTGAATCCAGTTCCCCTCTGAAAAAAAAAAAAAAAAAAGCGCTTTGCATATGGAAAACCTCAGAAATGAAACCCAACAGATAGTTAGTCTGGACAAGAATGATTTTGAGGATCACTTTTTTTCTTTTCTTTTTTGTGTGGTTACTTTAGCCAAGAAGAGAATTACGGTGTTTGAAGGTTTTTGTAAGATCTATATTGGTTTTCATGCCAACTATGATGAAAATACAGACTTAGAATTGCGTGCAAAGATATTGTTCACATCAAACCCTTGTAAACAGATGTGGATAATGTTGACAGATAAACTTTTATAGTTAAAGAGAAGAAGAAAGAAACGGGGACTTTTTAATGAAAGTTGAAAACAACCCGCTCAGTGTTATTCTAAGCCCGTTATTCGATTGTCAAAAAGGCGTTAGTCCTGTTCACAATCGTGATGGGATGATCCAGGAATCAGGCGCAAGCGAAGGTAGAACTAATGATGCTTCACGAGCTAGAATCCTTCCAGGGTCGACGCCCACGGTAATCTTAGCTCTGATCGAAACCTTCACTTCCTCACACACCGGGTGTATGACCGAAACAGGATGGGAGTGGGGTTACAGGCCCTTCCCCCATCTCGATGGATAAGAGGCGAGGCGCCGCGCTTCTCACATGTCCATCATGTGTCTCCGTTTGTGGGGGTTGTTGTCCGTCTTCTGCTTTTTTGGGCCTTTGTTTTGTCGTCTGGTCGGTTCCGGTCCTCCGGTCCGCGTCCGTGCATTCCCGTGGCGCTGTGTATTATTCGGAGGGGAAAGTCACCCGCCCCACCGAACACACACGTCATTTCACAACCAACAACAGTCACCAGAGTCACCCAAGTCCAACCAACTGCCCTCGGTATCGGGGCCGACCAGAGGTGTGAACGACAC
>JADBJO010022352.1:12500-28088 GCA_016801955.1 Conus betulinus | reverse complement strand
TGAGGTACACGTCTTTGTTACATTTCATCTACCAGAAACGCAGATTGAAAATGGAGATTTCTGTCTGTTATGAGTTAATGATATCAAAATTGGATGTTGGTAATCTTCGTGTTTAAGACATAATCATTAATATTTTTGATCTTGTAAAAAATTCCAAAAACTGGAACACTGTGGTATTATTTCTAATTTTTGACTCGCATATAAAAACAAGTGAGTCCACGTGACTGTACAATTTTGCTTGACCTCTGTGTAAGTGTGTGTGTGTGTGTGTGTGTGTGTGTGTGTGTGTGTGTGTGTGTGTGTGTGTGTGTGTGTGTGTGTGTGTGTGTGTATCCGTGTCTTTGTGTCTGTGTCTGTGTGTCTGTTTGTCTGTGTCTGTGTGCATGCAAACGGTGTGTGTGTGTGTGTGTGTGGGGGGGGGGGGGGGGGGGGGGGGGGGGGGGTGGGCGCGTGTGGTGTGTGTGTGTGTGTGTGTGTGTGTGTGTGTGTGTGTGTGTGTGTGTGTGCCCATGGTAAACTTTGCCATTGGTATTGGTACAAGCATTAGCGTCTCATCAAACTTAGCAGAATGGTAGACGTCAAGTACTTTCTAGTCGTTCTCTACGTGAAATTGTCGCTGAATCATCATGAAACAATACTTTCAGTTTTATAGAATACACATCTTCCTTAATACAATTATTTTCTTTTGAATTCTGGGATTTTTACCCTAATGAGAAATGTATTGCATTACATTATATGCGAGTATGGCAATAAGTATTGAGCTACATTCTATTGGAAATTGACCGTTTCATGTGATTCCTACCGAGGGGAAGCGGAGATATAAATAAGTATTACTACTAAATATACAATCAAGATGGAATATGTATCTATCAATATATGTATGTATATATGTATACACACATATGTATGTATGTAGATAGATAGATAGTTAGATAGACAGATTGATAGATAGATCTCGATTTATAATCACTAGCATACTTATCGTACCTCCACTTCCCCTTGGTACCAACACACACACACACACACACACACACACACACACACACACACACACACACACACACACACACACACACACACACACACACACACACCACACACACACACACACACAACACGCGGGCGCGCGCGCATCGAGGAACGCATTATCGCATGATATCTGTTACATTACTGTCCACACTAACGAAAATTGGCACTAACTAACTAACTAACTAACTATACTATATATATATATATATATATATATATATATATATATATATATATATATATATATATATATATATATATATATATTCAAAATACAGGTGATGATGGCTAGTTATTCGCTTGCGCTTAGTGGGAAGTTCCCGCCGGGGATGGCACGCCCTTTGATGTCTAATTAGTCCAATTCGCCATCTACAGGATCTGCGGCATTGTGGGCAGGTGTAGATCTGGCCTGTGTTGTTGGGCTGTGCACCTGGGTCTTCCCTCTCCTTCTCTTCTCCTGGATGTTCTGTTGTCTGGTTTCCTCAAAGTGTTGGGTTCCTCCGAGCGTTGAAGCTCTCCAGCTGATGCTGACTGCTTCCAAGTCTTGGGTTGACGTCCGCTTGGGATACTTGCTTCTTCAGTTGGTCCTTGAATCTTTTGTCTTTGGTGCGCCCTGTATTGCGTTTGCCTTGGACTAACTCCCCATAGAATACTGCTTTTGGCATGCGAGTGTCAGGCATCCGTGTGATGTGCCCTGCCCAGTGAAGTTGTTTCAGCATGAGCATTGACTCGATGCTTTGCAGTTGAGCGTTTTTTTATTTTCTTCTGGCACAGCACCCATGCTTCTGATCCGTATAGCAGTGTGGACAGTACAGCAGATCGGTAGACTTGCATCTTTATGGAGAGTCGCAAGGAGTGGTTTTTCCATATTCTGTTCTGAAGGCGGCCAAAATGCACTGCTTGCCTTTGAGAGGCGGTTGCCCACATCTTGGTCACTGTAGCGTCGTTCGATATGACGCTGCCCAGGTATGCGAAATGTTCTGATGTGTTAAGGGGATGGCCAGCAATGCTTATGTGGGAAGCAGTGTACGCGGTCCCTGGTGCTTTTTGGTGGAGGACTTCAGATTTCTTCAGACTTATAGTCAGACCGAATGCCTTGGCTGCCTGTGAAAAGCGGTCTACGATGACCTGCAGGGCTTCTTCTGTGTGCGGCAGAAGGAAGGCGCGCGTCATCTGCAAAGAGCAGGTCCCGGATAGCTTCTTCTGAGGTCTTTGTGTGGGCCATAAGCCTTCGTAAATTGAAATACGCTGCCGTCGGTCCTAAAATCTGACATAAACCCCTCGTCTAAATCCTCCTTTGCTTCTCTCAACATCATGCTGAAGAAGATCGCGAAGAGTGTAGAGGCTAATATACAGCCTTGCCTTGCTTCACTCTACTGCTGATTGGGAATTCTTCAGAGTAATCACCATTGCACTTGAATTGACCTATCTGTCCTTCGTGGATTTGTTGTAGGATTGCAAGGAACTTGTGTGTGTGTGTGTGTGTGTGTGTGGGGGGGGGGGGGGGGGGGGGGGGGGGGGGGGAGGGGGGGGGGGGGGGGGGGGGGGGGGGGGGGGGGGGGGGGGGGGGGTTTGGTCATAATTTTCCATAGGCCCTCTCTGCTGACTGTGTGGAAGGCTTTCGTGAGGTCTATGAATGCCGCATACAGGTTCATATTCTGTTCTCTGCACTTCTCTTGGATCTGCCTCAGCACGAAGTTCATGTCAGCTGTTCCTCTATTTGCTCTGAAGCCGCACTGGCTCTCCGGGAGGTTACCTCAGCAATCGATAGGATGAGCCTGTTCAGAAGAACCCGGGCGAGGATTTTTGCCAGCAATGGAGAGCAGCGTGACGCCTCTGTAGAAGGAGCAGTCTGATTTAGATCCCTTATTCTTATACAGGGAGACGATCACTGCATCCTGCATGTCCTGTGGCACTACTCATTCATTCCAGCACGATGTGAATAGCTCCTCAAGCTTCTGTATCTCCCTCCATGCTTATATACCTCTGCTGGGATACCGTCGATGCCTGGTGGTCTGTAATACTTCAGCTTCTTTATTGCTGCTTTGATTTTTTTCATGTGTGGGGGCGTTGTCCAGGTCCATCTTTACCTCTTTCTGAGGTATGTTGTCTACCACGCCGCTCATTCCGACACCCCGTCCACGGCCACAGCCCGGTGGGCCCCGCCACAGCCCCGCACCCGGCAATCCACAGGGAGCAGTCAATGTCAAGTCGTCAAGAGGCAACCACCGGAGGAGACACTGCACTGCTGCCGAGTCACTTCATGTGGTGTTCAGTGGCGCCTGTTCTGATCTAACATACGCAGGACACCACCTACTAAGCCCCTACTGACGACAATAATTGCTTAGTCGCGGAGCCGGCGTGAGTGAGCTCTCCCTCGGAGGGCGCGCCCCATGTCCGTCCAACGACAGCCCCCCATGGACTCGCCGATAATTGTGGCCCGGACGGAACCAAACCAAGGCCACAGACGTGGAGAGGACATCGAAATTGAGGTCACCATGAGAGCAGGGCATGAAGGGCCACAGAATTTGAGACTTTTTTTTTGTGTGCTGATCGATGAGAATGAGGATGATTAAGATGATGCTACGGATTTCCATTTCGGTCTGAGACTACATGACAGGGCTGTACTCTACGCTTCCTTTCATAATATATATCCCGCGTCAACCAGGCCCGAGAGATACAGACACCTGCAGTGTTGGTCAGGAAATTTGAGCAACACTCTCAGAAACGCATCCATTAAGTGGATGGAACTCGACTGTGTGGTCCCAGTCTTCCCAACTGAGTCCGCAGCAAACTCAACTCTCTGATGGGATTCGAACCCACGACCTCCCAGCCGGGAGTCCGCGACACTAACCACTTCGCCACGGCGGCTGGTGAAGTCAAAGTTTTTATGAAGCACATTTTGAATACGTTTGTTACCTGTCTGAAGAAATAAAAACACACAAGCCAAAGGCGAAAGGCATGAAAACAAGTAGATACAGCTTTCTCTCTAGCGTAAGAGCACGTGGAGATAAAGCTCTGCACGTGTTTCCTACGCGCTGACAAAGAAACTAAACAGAAAACATTCACTCCATTCACACGTGCATGCCGGTGTTTTCCGTGTGGCACACCAAGCAGAAAGTGGAGGTATGAGGCTGGAAACTGTGGCGTGATGGTCAGCATGGAGTTGGTCCAGGTGGGCACTACCAGACTGGCTCAACTCTTAGCAGGCCATCCAGTTTTGTTTCTGTATCATCTGCATGTGTGTGTGTGTGTGTGTGTGTGTGTGTGTGTGTGTGTGTGTGTGTGGTGTGTGTGTGTGTGTGTGTGTGTGTGTGTGCGTGCAAGGATGCGTGCGGGCGGCGTGCGCCCACGCGTATGTGTGTGTGTGTGTGTGTGTGTGTGTGTGTGTGTGTGTGTGTGTGTGTGTGTGTGTGTTTAAGAATCAAATCTAGTTGCCTAATTCTTTCTCATTTGCCTTAGCCTCACTTAACCTTCGTTAAGGCGTACATTCATCACATTTAGATCACCGACATCGACTTTCTTGTCTGATACTTGATATGGTAGCATCATACAAAGAACATGGGTAACCTGTGGTCAAGTAAGCAAAGCAAAGAAATCAGGGCTTGAAGATCCCGGGGCAATATATAAGAGTACACCCTGGACAGAGAGCAAAGCCTGAAGGCAAGAGCTGTTAGCAGAACATCAGAACTGAAGAGATGGATACCAAGTAAGCAGCATTAGAAGACTAGAATACTAAGTTGAATGCTGAAACTGTCGGGCTGAGAGCTGAAAAGGCAGAATCGGATAATAAAATGTTAGCCAAAGAGTCAGAATCAGATGCTAAGATAAATACCAGGTTGGCAGCCAGAAAAGTGGAACTGGATTGTAGACTGGTGTGTGAATAAATTAGAATTGGAAGCTAGAATTTCTGTTGAGAAAAAAAAGGCTTTTGATAAAAAAAAGTTAGCGTTTTAAAGGAATCTGAACTTATATAAAATTCGAGTTGCAAAATCAAGTATATGCTTTATTAGGTAACGCTAATGCCAGCAGTCTTAATGTGTGTGAGCATAATGCTGCTACCTGAAAAACAACAACAACAACGACAACAAAGTCATCGTCCTATTTCAAACGAAGTCATGGGCGAAACAAGAACAAATATATTTGCTGCTTATCCTTGAAGCTCATGTGACAGTTTGTCAATATGAGTGGGAGGTAAAACCCATATACTTTTTTTCATGCCTTCAGTGCAACGCTTTCTTTCTTTGGTTTGTTTATCATTCATGCATTTATTGCGCACACGTCATGAATCCTTGTCCTTCCTCCAAGAAAGTACGTAAGTCAAGTGATAGATGTACTGAGCGTCTTGTCCTTCCCTCCCAAGAAGTACATAAGTCCAGTGGTAGATGTACTGAGCTCCTACAGAAAGTTCCTTCTCCACTTTGCTTCAATTACTGATTCCCTTACAAATCTGATAAGGGTACAGGAAAGAAGCAAAGGTATGGACGGCTATTTATGAATATTCGTCTGATAGCACATGTTTTTGTGAAAAAAACGTAACATGCGAGTACTACTGCGAATACTGCTACTGCTACTGCTACTACTACTACTACTACTACTACTACTACTACTACTACTACTACTACTACTACTACTTATGAATTTGTGTTCAAGAAGGTTCAGTCAGTAGTGGCACTTCTTTTCTGCCTGCAGATTGTTCATTCATCTTTACCACTTGTGAGAGGCGCAAACACGTTCGCAATATTGCTACTGGTGCTGTATGTTTGGATTATTTGATCATTAGTTACACACAATAGTGTAAATTAGAAAGGACCTATTTCACAGACCCATACAAGAACACATCTTAAAAAAGTTTAATTAATGCATCCGCGTAACATGAACAAACGAACCACAAGACAAATCACGATGCATTTCGACCTCTTAGGTACTATTTACGACACTGAATCGCCCAGCAGATATGACGGCACAGAGTACACAGAACAAACAAGGAAACATACCCCAGAAAGGATGCGATTCGAGTAGCAAGCAGCATTCCTCTGGAGTTATGAGCGTGTATTTGTTTCTTTATGGCAGCAAGAGTTACCCTTCTTGTTTGTTGTTTACTGTTCACTGCCTAATTTCATATCTACTTTCGTTTCAATCAAATCGAGGTTTTCTGTATTTGTTTCTATTCGTCCATGTACCTGTCTGACTACACTGAAGATCAAAAAGGCTGTGCCGGACTTGAATAAATGTTAACTTGTATTTGTTCATTTCTTCAGTTGTTGTTGTGCAGGTGTGTCTAGTACGGGGTATATAGGCAAGTTTGAAACAACCTTTTTTGGGGGGAGATGTTTCCTTGTTTGTTCTGTGTGCTCTGTGCTGTCATGTCTGCGAGGCGATTCAGTGTCGTAAGCAGCATTCCTTTGGAGTTATGGGCGTGTATTTGTTTTCTTGTGGAATCCTCATTTATTATTTACTTACGAGATAAGTGAATAGAACACCTAAGAGGTCGAAACGCATCGTGTTTTGTCTCGTAATTGATTTGTCATGTTAGGCAGTTGTCTTACTTAAACTTTTAAAGTTTGTTTACATTTCCGCCTGCAGTCGCCTCACCTTGCAACATGCAAGAACAGTTCTATCGAAAAAAAAACACCTTGTGATTCTTTGGGCAATATTTAATCTCTGAAAATACCCGCAAGAAGCAAATCCTTTCTTCCTCAGACCGACCATGAACAACTCACTTTAGGAACAGCTGAAACTCTTGTTTGGCATTAAAGGCATTGTCATTGCAGGGACGCATATTCAACATTGAACCTGCATCAGGAAAAGCACACCAATCTGCAAGTTCTGAGGCAGAGGAAGTAGTTTCCTAGATGTGTCCAATGATGCTGTCCTAAAAAAAAACCGTAGTTTTTTCTCCCTTAGGAGGGGTATAGTATCAGTTCTTGGAATTTACAGACCATTCCATACAGCTTTGTAAGAAAAAAAAAAAAAAAACAAAAAAAAAAAAACAAAAAAAACAACAACAACAACAACACCCCCCCCCCTAAAAAAAAAAACACACACACACACACACACACACACACACACACACACACACACACACACACAAACTGCATTTGAATTTGGGCATAGCGTATTTTAGATTCAAGCTATATACAAAAAAAAAAATCCCTTTCTGCACGAGCATTTTGTGCATTTTGTGTGCGTGTATTGGCACTGACAGCTAAGGGGGCTGTTGCGACACAAAATATCATCCCACCACAGAATGTCACCTAGGGTTACTTTTTGCATTACGATGGGGTTCAAAATATTAACGCAGTACAGACTGCGAGTGAATCATTGATAGAGTGAAAGGCTTGTGTCAGAAAACGTGGAAAGTATGAATGACCGCTTGTATTGCTGCAAATATCTGTTTCCCCCTTATACACAGTGTGGAAGGGAACTTTCCAGTTTAAAATATATTTCATTCTTCCGTTTCTCAGTCAGATATCTCGCACGCAAGCACTCAAAACAAAGGACAAGTTACACTATTCCAGGCCTTTTCCATTATACAGGAACGGTGTTGATTCCTCTAGTATTATTTCATGGCAGCCTCGTACACCTTGGCGAATTGGTTTACATTTCTTTTTGAAAGCTGTTGACTAGACTCTAGAGTAATTCTTCATGTGGGGCCTTTACAAGAAAGGATAAAATACTTGATTTATGCTACTGTAATATACCATCTGCATACAAGTGTGTTCAGCTCCCCCCTGTTGGTCAGTCTGATCACAATGCCATTCATCTCTTGCCAGCTTACAGACCAAAAGTGAAAACACAACCTATCACTAAAAAGCAAGTGCAGTGTTGGACAAGAAAAAGTTGATGATGAATTACAGGCTTGTTTTGAATGTACAGATTGGAATTTGTTTTTGAATTCTAGTTTTGACATTAACGAAGCCACCGATGTTATTTCCAGCTACATTTCTTTCTGTGAACACATGATTGTACCTACTAAAACTATCAAAATATTTCCCAACAAAAAAACCTGGGTTACAAAATCTCTGAAAATAACTCTAAATGAGAAAAAAAAAGCTTTTTCAAATCAGGCAATAAAAGCGATCGTAAGGTTGTACAAAAGAAACTGCAAACGGAGATTGAAGAATCAAAGAGAGCTTACAGAGAAAGTTGAAAACATGTTCCAGAATGGAAATATGCGAGATGCATGGAAAGGAATAAAGGTTTTATCAGGTTCAGGTAAATGTTCAAACCAAAATATTAGTAACAAAAAAAAAGCAAAAGAACAGAAGCAATTTGCAGCAAAAAGCTGAACGATTTTTACTGTAGATTTTGATGATAAAGATTTTAGTAAAGAATTAAAGGAAGTGAAGGAAGAACTCCAAAGCAATGTTAAAAACGATGTTGATGGAAGTGATTCTGTTGTGATTGAGGAGGAAAATGATGTTCAGTTTTTTTCAAACGTTTAAATGTGAGAAAGGCAATGGGCCCTGATAATATCTGTGGAAAATTGTTGAAGGTGTGTGCTTCTCAGCTCTCCTATGTTTACAGTCGTTTGTTTACCTGGTCACTTAGAGAATGTATAATTCCTGTTTTATGGAAAAATGCCACTGTATGTCCTGTTCCCAAAAAAACGCAACCCAAGCTGTTTAAAATGATTACCGACCAGTGCCCTCACATCTGTTGCAATGAAATGTCTTGAAAGAATTGTCCTCAGTTATGTTTTAAAAGATACTACAGTACCAAGACCCGTTTCAGTTCGCATACCAACAGAACAGATCAACAGATGATGCCACACACTCACACT
Source organism: Conus betulinus (assembly GCA_016801955.1). Classification (NCBI taxonomy): domain Eukaryota; kingdom Metazoa; phylum Mollusca; class Gastropoda; order Neogastropoda; family Conidae; genus Conus; species Conus betulinus. The sequence continues at coordinate 19,273 of JADBJO010022352.1, read as the reverse complement.
TCTCCATCATGCTTTTTCACACCTCGAAAAAAAACCTGCCTCCTTTGTACGCATTCTCTTTATTGATTTCTCATCAGCATTCAACACCATACAACCACATCTGATGGCAAAGAAACTCATTAACATAAATGTGGGTAACAAGCTCATTCTTTGGATAATTGATTTTCTTACACAGAGGACACAGTCTGTTCGATATCAAAGTGTTGTTTCGTCTTCCAGAGTCATTTCAACTGGCGCACCCCAGGGTACTGTTTTATCACCAGTGCTTTTTACTCTGTACACAAATGATTGTTCAGGAAGTGATTCAACTTTGTACATTAAATATTCAGATGACTCAGCACTTGTAGATCTTTCCAACTCTGATTCTGTTTACTTCAAGGAGGTTCAAAGATTTGTTGACTGGTGCGATCATAACTATCTTGATCTGAATGTAACAAAAACGAAAGAAATGTGTGATGATTGATTTTAAAGAAAGAATCCAAAAGCTGTACCACCACTTTTTATCAAAGGTGCTGAAGTAAGTAGAACGTGTTGAATCATACAAATATTTAGGAACTTTTTATAGATAATAAGCTGAATTTTAAATCCCATGTTGAGTATGTCCACAAAAAATGTCAAACCAGATTATATTGTCTTCGCAAGCTGCGATCATTTCATGTGAATACTGACATTCTTCGGACATTTTATTCATGCTTCTTGGAATCTGTTCTAACTTTCTCATTTATGTGTTGGTATGGTGGGTTGACTGTGAAGAGCAGAAATGTGCTTGAGAAAGTGGTGAACGTGGGAGGAAAAAATCGTTGGTGAGAGACAAAAAAGTCTGAGTGAGCTATATAGGTGCCGTGTTAGTTGTAAAGCGAAGAAGATTACGTGTGACCAGACCCACGTCCTTGCAAATTCCTCTATATGAATGTATGTCATATGTGAGAAAATGGGTGGGTAATGTGGCTAAATTATTGTTTATTGCTGTGCTGTGAATGTGTGTGACCACAAATTATATGAACGGAGAATCAGGACACCTAGTTCTTGTGATGACCTCTTCCTCATCTGGCTACCTGACAATGGAGAGAAATGCAAGTCATGATGGACCGGAAATCGTGTCGGGCAATATAACTGTTCCCATCAGAAACACAGTCATGGTCAGTTTAAAACAGCTCACGTCACATCTGTCTGGCGTCACATTATATCGTCATTTTGAGCAGTATGATACCTCAGCTGGCCATGTCAAAGAAATACAAAAACTGGCATGGAAACGTTCTTCTTATAGGGTTTCTCTTTTTGCCACTTTATACAATGCCACAAAACTCAGTCTTAAACTCGATAGGAAATCATGCACCACGGAACGATGCTTTCAACTGATCTTTTCATTTTTTCCTGAAAATAGAGCACCTCAAAAACTGCTCAGTGGTTTATGGAACTGCTCAGTGGAGCTGTATTCCAGTTTCCGTCACCACGTGGACTGCAACTTGAAGACAGAGTGTGAGGATGGACGGGATGAAGCAGGACACTGTCCCTTCAGCAGTCCTGAGTGTCAGGGGATGGTTGCACTGTGTGGACGTTGCTACTCTTTTGACGGTAAGCTGCACGTAGACAGTAGCAGAATAAATGCTGTAGCAAAGGCTGATGAATACTGCAGTTCCTTAGGAGCAATCGTGAGTGTGCCTAAGTGCGTGCGGCTGGACTGGTACAATCTAGTTTTAAAACATGTCGTCGATTCACAGCCGCAGGATGGCTAATCTTTGGGTTGGTGTCTTCTCGAATGATCTGTCATTGCCCAGTATGTACAGACATGTCACCATTCAGGGTAGGCAAGCACTTCATCACACATTTCATGTTGATCAGAAAGTACTTCACTGTGGAGAGATGCTTTGTTATTGTTCTTCGTTTTTGGACGTGAAGCAACATCGCCGTAGTGACTGTTTGCCAGTCAACATTAGGGCAAGGGGTGTGACTGGGATCGTTTGTGAACTCAAAACAAACATGTCTGACAACCCTGCAGATCCTATGAAGCTGGTTTTAAAGAAAAGCACAGAGGCTGTGTGGACCTGGCCACCACAACAGATGACAGTGTGCCGTAATGGTCATGTGAGCTACACGTTTCTACTTTGTGGGTCAGGTCAGTTCACAGTGTGTAGCCAGGACGGTGCACCGTGTCATCATTTCTCTGACCACTCCTCAGACGTCAGTAGGATCAATTCCACAGATCACCATGCTGTTCCAGTTCCCACATTTGTATGCAGTGATGAGGTCACCACATTGTCGTATACTCTGCTGTGTAATTACGTCAGTGACTGCCGCGATGAGAGTGATGAGTCATTCTGTTTTCACCCCACTTGTGTCAACACCTTTACATGCAGCAACGGTCAGTGTCTCTCCTACAACAAGGTGTGTGACCAAACACCCCATTGTTGGGATACATCGGAGGAGCACAACTGCGACTCGTACAGAGTATTTTTTGTATACATTTCCCGTTTATCCCCTCACCTGTTCTGGTCAGTTTTGATGGACGGGGGCAGTTTGACTCAAGGCCAATGTTTTCCAATGAGTCTTGCCCTGACAGCCATTATCGTTGTCCTGGTGACTTCAATGACTGCTTGCCTGTCTACACGCGATGTAATGGGATAAATGACTGTGTAGACCTTAAGGATGAAGATAGATGTGAGGACCTGGTGTGCCCAGGCTTTTTCAGGTGCAGGGCATCCACAACCTGTCTACACGCTGATCACCTGTGTGATGGCTGGCCTCACTGTCCAATGCGTGATGACGAAATAGCGTGTGACATAAATTGTCCTGTGGGCTGTCTGTGTCAACACTCCACGTTTTTTTGTCCCCAAACTTTCTCCGTGGCACAGTTCCCTTATGTTCGCTCACTGAATGCAGCCAATTCTGGAATGACACTTTCTGATGTCAGCCAGCTTACCTATCTCGTACATCTTGTTCTTGCTCAATGTTCGTTGCGACATTTGCCAAACATTACGATGTTTAATCTGAGGTTTCTTGATCTCGGTAAAAAATAAGCTAAAGCAGGTAAACATGGCAACTTTTCTTGGTTTTTAACAATTTGCAGGTACTGTCACTGTCAAATAATCCCCTCACCTCTCTTTACAGTGATGTCTCGTCTGTCGTCCAGGAGAGTATTCTGAAACTTGTAGACCTGTCATTCACAAAGCTGGAAGTATTGGACACACAAGTATTCTCTTCTTTTCCTCTGATACAAAAACTGAACCTAACGTTTACCACTATTCATGAAATCAGTGCCAGTGGATTTCAGTTCACACCACACAGTAACGGAACTTTATATGGATGGTAGCTTTGTGACGAATTTCCCACCTGACATTTTCAAAGATCTTTCCCATCTGCATGTTGTATCTACCCCAAATTACAAAAATGTGCTGCAGACAAATACTGCCGGCCAGTTCTCCTTCTTGTTTTGCTCCTAAGGACGAAATTTTCCTCATGTGATGATTTGCTACAATCCTGGTGGTACCGTGGCTTTCTGTGGCTGATCGCCTGTCTGTCAGTGACTGGTAACGTCTTCTGCTTCTGCGCGCGCGCGTGTGTTTGTAAGGAGCATGTCCTCTTCCAGTGGATTCGGTGTGCTTGTTCTCAATCTTACATTGGCTGACTTTCTTATGGGTGTATATATTGCTATCATTGGAGCGGCTGATGATGAGACGTTCCGCGGCAGATATCTCCATTATGATGACGTCTGGAAAAGCAGTGTGGGCTGTAAGGTGGCCGGTTTTCTGTCTCTGTTGTCCAGTGAGGTGTCAGCGCTGATCATCTGGCTGATCACACTGGATCGTTTTCTTGTCCTTCGCTTTCCATTCAGCACCTTGCGATTTCAGAAAACATCTGCAATTGTAGCCTGTCTCATGACTTGGTTAGTGGGCTGGATTCTAGCCTCTCTTCCTCTACTTCGATGACGTCACACTGGGAGTTTTATAGCCAAACAGGCATCTGTATTCCTTTACCAGTTACAAGAGGAGACTTTAAAGGAAGAGTCTATTCTTTCAGTGTACTAATCATATTTAATTTCGTTTTTTTTCTTTTCATTTCTGTTGGTCAAGCCTCCATCTACTGGTCCATTCAGAGAAATGCCTTGAAGGTCAATACTACAAACGTGTCACGAGATATGGTCATAGCCCAGCGACTGATCGCCGTCGCAGTAACAGATTTCATGTGCTGTTTTCCCATCGGACTGTGTGGGATGTTGGCGTTGGCTGGTACCCCCATCCCTGGAGAAGTGAACGCAACACTGGCGATATTCATATTGCCCTTGAACTCCGCTATTAATCCTTTTATGTACACTTTCAAAAAATTGGCGGAAAAAAGAAGCAGTCCCATTGAAGCCAAACTTCTACAATGGCTGGAATCTCACTCTGATATTACTGTGAGCTAAAAGGTTGTGTGACATAATAGTCTGCGAATAAATATAGTAATTACGATCAGACCAACCGTACTTTTTTGTGACTATTTCGCAGGGTCCGATCCTCCGTATACACTCACGTCAACCCTTGGTTGTATCTGTTTATATCGAAAATGGATCTAATCATGTCAGGCCGTCTATCCAAGATCGGCAGCAGGCAGGAACAGTCAAGACACCAGATGTCCTACAGTGAAGCAAAAACCATCCTAAGGAACAACTTCAGAAGAGTGTGGCGCCAAGGCCTGGACGATGGGACTGAAGTGGACAGCATCCACCAACTCGACAGAGCAGCTCAACTTACCATCTTCAGGCTGCAAACAGGACCCTGCCAGCCCCCCTCCCCGCTTTTCTCAATCACTCATACTGATCAATGTCCCCGTGGAACAGGCTCCCAAACTCCAACCCACATCTTACAGTCCTGCTCCTTCTTTGACGCTTTGAGACGCCAGACGTGGCCCGGTCCGGTTGAGGTCCAGGAGAGCTGTGATGGGAGGAAAGAAAGAACGAAATATGTAATAATTTCAAAGTGCCATGCTAATCAGGTATCATTATTTACAGGATGAGGTAAGGCCGAGCGAAATGTAGACTAAGAGTCTGTCGTGGCACAGGATTAACTTGGCTGAGCAGGAGAAAGCACGTATCCTCCAGTTTGTCAGCTACGATCCTGTCCAGCGTGACCCCATTGCAGCGACCCCCCTGAAGATTGCCATCGCTGATGACTGTGCCATCGTCGTTTTAAAACAGCTGCTACGTAGGCATTGCATAGCTTTCTACCACTAACGACATTGCGTCTGTGTTTAATCAACTTCTCAAAATCTGCTTTAAACCCGATGGTTTGAAAGAGTTGCGTTTTCTTGTGTACTGATAAACTTAACGTCTTCATCTTTGATCTGAAAGTCTTAACCGTGAATCTATATTTGGGGCGTTTTGCATCTCTTTTTATGCAACGGATTTACTTGTCACGGAACAATATTGCTCCCCCGCCCGCCCCCCCCACCCCCCCCCCCCCCCCCCCCCCTCACCCCCCCCCCCCCTTCACCATCAAGAAAAAAAAAAATCCCACAAAATGTGTCCTGCGCTGTGCAGTTCTGAACGAAGGATGTTAAAGAGAAAAAAATTGTCTTACCAGAGCTGCCGGCTACAGGCAGTAAGTCCACTGCTGAATTAACCTCTCGTTGCGCTTAGTTGTCTCTTGGAGGATGGAGCTTACTGTACATGAAGCACACGCCAGGGTTTGGCGTTGGTTCCTCTGAAGCGACCCAGCACGTTTGTATAGCCGCAAATTGCGACAGCAGACTTCAGCGTTGTCACAGCACAGCTGTAGGACTACGACTACGATACTGATATTTCCAGACCCATGGCACGCTACGAAGTCGTATAACGTGGTCACCAGGTTTGCGTAAAACACGGCTCAGTTCACACACATCAAAATCGTTCATCTAAAATTGCGCTCCTCGCTCCAGTCCCCCTTCTCGCCTTTTCCGCCTTTATCCCACTCGTCGCAAATGGTTGCGAACAGGCAAATGCTGGTATGCCCGACCGTGCGTATGCTAGGGGTTGGACTGCAAGCAGTTTACTGCATTCTCCTCTGTCGATCTGTAGAGAGCAGACTGCTGTACAGCCAGGTCTCTGGCATCTTATTGCTACAGTGACGTGCTAGTACTTACTCATCTACTTTGCTTTAAGATGGACAAGACCTTGCTGTTAACCGAGTTCTGTGAACCATTGATGACGAGAGTCTGACCCAAAACAGAAATAATCTGTCTTACACACACACACACACACACACACACACACACACACACACACACACACACACACACACACACACACACACCGAAATCAACAAGGACAATAACTGACCTTGGATGTTTATAATACGGTGGATAGCCATTTATCTCATCGTATTCAAGACCATTAGGACTCTTCACTGGCACTTCAGAAAACATTCTCCAATGCATAGAGATGAATTTTCTCAGTGTCAGAAGCAGCAGCAGAGCGAACACGTAACATTCTCCTACAATAGCAGTAAATCATCTTGCTGAATTTCGGCACCGAAACACAGAAACATTTAGCGACCTTTTCACATGTAACGGTGCTCTCTTTTCTTTAGAATCAGTGTTTTTACATAATTCTTACATAAAAACTCAAACGAAAACTTTTGTGGTAGTTTTCAAATTTCGATCATTTTCGACTAGCCGACCACACAGGGCATTCAAACTTTCACAGGAAAGAAACGTTATATCAAAAAACATCGTATATATATATATATATATATATATATATATATATATATATATATATATATATATATATATATGTATATGTATATGTATATATATAT
>JADBJO010022352.1:5000-10000 GCA_016801955.1 Conus betulinus | reverse complement strand
CACACACACACACACACACACACACACACACACACACACACACACACACACACACACACACACGCACGCACACACACACACGCACACGCACGCACACACATATACACACAGACGCACGTGCACGCGCGCGCGCACACACACACACACACACACACACACACACACACACACACACACACACACACACACACACACACAGAGCTCTAGTGATATTTCTTTCCTTAGCGTATTTGATGATGGTCACAATTCTGTTGCGAACCCCTCATTTTTTGCTCACTCTCTGTCTGTCTCTGTCACAAATTCTGTGTGTATGTATGTATGTGTGTGCGTGCGTGTGTGTGCGTGTGTGTGTGTGTGTGTGTGGTGTGTGCAGTGTGTGTGTGTGTGTGTGTGTGTGTGTGTGTGTGTGTGTGTGCGCGTGTGATGGAAGATGATAAATTGCGGAAGTTAATTGAAAGAGAATAAGGAAGGAAAGGGAAACAATAAATCTTACTAATATAAATGACTATGCTTTGGCTTTGGCTTGAATTGCTTTGGGCCGGCTGTTTTATTGAATTCCATCGCCTGGGACAACCTGTTCGAGGAGTGAGCGTGAACACTGGAAATAAATGATGCCTGTTCAATATTGGGCAAAATCCATTGTACATCTTTGTAATGTTGGCGCAACAGATCCGCCAACCGCTGCCGACAATCCAGTCTGCCATCGCATTTACACACACACACACACACACACACACACACACACACACACACACACACACACACACACACACACACAGAGAGAGAGAGAGAGGAGAGAGAGAGAGAGAGAGAGAGAGAGAGAGAGAGAGAGAGAGAGAGAGAGAGAGAGAGAGAGAGAGGCGAGGGCGAGACCAAGAGTTAGAAAATAGTGGAAAGACAGAAAGGGCGTACATGCCGGCATATTTTTTTTCCTACTGTACACATTATTCAAGCACTTTTCTCGAGATATTTTCCATCTGTTATTTTTCTTTCTTCTTTATAATTATAGATAGTTTGGAGGAAAAAAAGAGAGATATAATGCTTATTCGGAGTTCTGAAAAAAGTAAAGTTAAAATCCGATAGTTTAATTTCCGTAGGGGCAGTGAAATGTAGACATTCATTGTGTCTGGGGTATGGTTTCTTGTCAGATGGAGCCTTTTCTTCTTCTTCTTCTTCTTTCTTCTTCTTCTTCTTCTTCTTCTACCACTTTAACCTTCGCTGAAGTAAATCAGGTACCCATATTACTGCCAGGGTAGACAATAAGAAGTTCATGCCGATGATAAATCCACCCCACGAGTGGTTCCAGCCCACGATTGTCAGATTCACAACCGAGAGCATTAGGCATTTGACGACAGGCCTCTGTAGACCGAATGTGAACTGGAAGTACAACTCTGTCTTGTCTAGACAATGGTATTAACTCGATACCATCACTGATTTTGCTCCGAACATGAAAATTGTGAAGTTACTGTCACAAATTGACAAGAACCTGTAGAGCAATGTATTTTCGTGACATACAAAAGCTTTCAAATTAATACAAACGTTGAAATGTCGTATTTTCGAATGTTTATGCTTAAAAAAAAGCGCTGAGGTTGATTTATCGGCCTCTACCAATCATCTCTTCTCCTTGGGGACAAAGTTCCTTATTTTCATTTTTTCAAAGACTGTGAACTGTACACAACAAACAAGTAGGGTAACTCTTGCTCCCGTAATGAAATATATACACGCGTTGGGCGTGTATTCATTTCATGATGGGAGCTAGAGTTACCCTTCTTGTTTGTTATTTACTGTTTGCTGTTCCCTGCCTTATTTCAGATTTCGTTTCGTTTGTCAACTGATTCAGAGGACGGATGTTCGACTGTGATGGAGGCCTGGCCTCTCTCGAGTGCCTTTCTTGTCTTTTAAAAGAAATTCGCTGTTAAAGATGTGAAGAATTTTTTTTTTTTCACATAACTGTTACCCTAGCCATTCACGTTTTCGCTTTGTTGTTCTTTCAGAAGCCACGGGTATGTATGTCACTTCATCATAGCCCCAGCGTGCTTACATCCATCGAGTCCGGCTGCATGTTCCTGTAAAAGAGACCCTGCGGTGAACGTAATTGGCTCTGTCTGTCTGTCGCTATGCTTAATTGTCTGCCACCCCCCCGCTCCTCCCTCCCACTTCCTTCCCCACCTCCTTTCCATCACCCTCCCTACTTCCTTCCCCACCTTCTTTCCATCACCCTCCCTCCGTTCACTCATATCCTCTACTTTATCAAGGCTCCTGGCAGCTATAGTCAGTTAGATCCTCACTCACGAAATACGATTTGTCTACTACTAATTGTAGCGGACACATAATGTTGCTATTTCCTTCTCCACATCCCCCCTCCACCCCCCCCCACCCCCTTCCACCCACATTGTCGTCCTCGTTCTCTCCTCTTGTTAAAGACAGTGACATGCCATTTGGCTTCCCTGAGAGAGAGAGAGAGAGAGAGAGAGAGAGAGAGAGAGAGAGAGAGAGAGAGAGAGAGAGAGAGAGAGAGAGAGATTATTATCCCGGAAGTTCTGACGCCGGAACGTATGATGTGATCTGGATTCCGCCTGCATGTGTGGTGACATTGTATGGGAGTTCTGTGATGACCTTCACCTGCAAATGATGACCTTTACTTGGCAGACACACGTACGGCATTTCATGCCGTTCCCGTGTGCAGTGTGCGTGTTCCGAGGTGAGGGCGGACAATAGTCTGTCACTAATTCAGAGATGGATTTCAGATGGTATAAAGACCATTTGACAGGCTTTGATAACGATGATGGAAAATCGTGTACTGGGCATAATGATAGCAGAGCCCCACAGAGCTCATGTTAGGTTACCTTCTCCCCTAAGTGAACGCCGCATCTTTTAAAGTGACCACACACAATGTATCTGTATGTTACACACACACACACACACACACACACACACACACACACACACACACACACACACACACACACACACACACTCACTTACACACACACACACACACACACACACACACACACACACACACACACACACACACACACACACTGTCAGAAAGATGACAGACATTCTGGTGGACGTGGAACGATCAGTGAAATAAGCGAGTCGGCTTTGATCTCTCATTAAATCACATTCAGACTGATTAGAGGCTGATCCTGGCAACAAACGTAAAGTCTTCGCTCCTTACAGAAGTTTCTGTTCAAATCTTCTATCTACTCCACTCAAGCGGTCGCAAAATGGTGATGTGACAATCTCTCTCTCTCTCTCTCTCTCTCTCTCTCTCTCTCTCTCTCTCTCTCTCCCCCCCCCCCCCCTCTCTCTCTCTCCGACGTTGATAACCTCGCCTATTTGATTTTTTTAAAACAAAAAAGGACAATGACGTAAGAACATTAATTAAAGTGCATAAAATGTTCTATAACAAAACTCTGAATTAGAATAGAAAAGAAATATTGTTTTGTTTGAGTTTAAGAAGCCTCAGGCCACATTAAGTATTAAGTACACTCACACACAAAAAAAAACACAAAGGCACATACACGCGCTCTCGCGCGAGCGCGCGCGCGCGCGCGCACACACACACACATACACACGTACACACGCACACACACACACACACACACACACACACACACACACACACACACACACCACACACACACACACAACACACACACACACACATCTTGGTGCAATATGCTGACGATATTTGCATGTGGATGAACGTAACTTTAAAGAAGAAAACTTCAGTCAGGTCTATAAATTTCATTAAAAAAAAAAAAAAAAACATTCAGCGAGACCTAGATAATATAACAATATTCATGTTTTGAAAACGGTCTTAGGTTATCGGCAGAAAAAAAAAAACCCCACATGATGTTGTTTGATGCTGGTGGAAGCATTTGCAATATTCCTACTTTTAAGGTAGATAACAATGTATTGAATTATGTCACCGAGATGAATTTTTTAGGAGTAAATATTACCTCTAAATTAACTTGGAACAACCATATTGAATGTATTATCAACGAAGTCAGCAAATCTCTTAATCTTCTTAAAGTAATCAGTAAACAAAAATTGGGGCGCAGATACACAATTTTTAGTACACCTTTCGACATCTCTTGTAAGATCAAAATTATCATACGCACAAGATGTGTTCTTCAGCGCACCAAGCTATTTACTTAAAAAGTTGCAAAGCATAGACTGCAAGGCTTTTAGACTCGCACTAGGTGTCCCATTTCATGCCAGTGCATCAGGAACGCATTACGAAGCCGGAGTTCTTCCCCCTTGGCGACCATAGAAACTTGGCCTGTGCTAAATTCATCCTACGTAGCTCATCTGTTCAGAACTCAAGGAAAGATGAAATTAGCTCTACGATCAGATTTCCATTTCCCGAAGCGAGCTAGATCTATTAAATCTAGTACAACTATAATATTATTGAAAGATGCTGAGATTGATCCTAAGTATGTTGCCGATCGTTTTCCTGTATCCCCGATTCCAAACTGGGAATTGCACACCGTTTTGATTATAAATATACCGATCTACAAAAAAATGTTAACAATAATATTTTGTCCGTTCTTGCTAAATCTCATATCGATAGTAATTATTCACATCATCTTAAAGTTTTCACCGATGGATCACTGTTAAATGAAAAAGCTGGAAGTGGTTTTTTTTTTTTTTTTTTTTTTTTTTTTTTTTTTTTTTGCTGTCCCAACTTCTGGGCCACCTCAGAGGCAGTGCAACCCACGCCGCTCGTTCCGACACCCCGTCCACAGGGCAACCCACCGGAGGAGACACTGCACTGCTGCCGAGTCACTTCGGTGGTGTTCAGTGGCGCCTGTTCTGATCTAACATACGCAGGACACCACCTACTAAGCCCCCTACTGACGACAATAATTGCTTAGTCGCGGAGCCGGCGTGAGTGAGCTCTCCCTCCGGAGGGCGCCACCACGTCCGTCCAACGACAGCCCCCATGGACTCGCCGATACCGGTGACCCCGACGGAACCAAACCAAG
>JADBJO010022351.1:20000-28088 GCA_016801955.1 Conus betulinus | reverse complement strand
TCCGTTATACTTGTCGTCAGCTGTCTCTGCCCGGTGACGGCACAGAGAGAGAGAGAGAGAGAGAGAGAGAGAGAGAGAGAGAGAGGAGAGAGAGAGAGAGAGAGAGAGAGAGAGAGAAAAGAACATACATATTTCTGGGGAAAATTGCTCACTGCCGTAAACAAGGGGAGGTGAGGGGGGGGGGGGGGGGGGAGGAGGAGGGGAGGGAGATCGTTTCTTGTTTTTGTCAGTTAGGGCAGCAGGAAGGGAGGAGAAGTGAATGGGAAGGAAGGAAGGTAAGAAGGAAGGAACGAAAAATAGAAAGGATTCTACATCTCTATAGGAGACTGCCTACAGCCATGAACGTGTATCTTATGTTTCTACCAGGTAGAGCAACACACAATGAGTGAGCAGTGGATGGAAATGAATAAATGAATGAATGAATGAATGAATGAATGAATGAATGAATGAATGAATGAATGAATGAAAGAGCCTCACAACTCTCCGGTAGAATGTCGTTGCAAAGTGCTTGTCCCTACCATACCATGTCCATTTGATACGGAAAATGAGTGAGTGAGTGAGTGAGTGTGTGATGTGAATGAGTGAACGAGCGAGCGAGCGAGCGAATGAATGAGGAAGAGAGTAAGCCGATGATGTGTTGCTTGGATATCTTTTCCCAGAAGTCTGCTCGTTTCTCTGCATTTGTCTAAGCAGTCTCTACCTACCACGAAAAATATGAACGAATTGAGTGGTGAATAATTGAACGAATGAACTGTGTTAACGGATGAATGAATATACAAAAAAAAAAAAAAATGAATCAATGAACGAACGAATGACTGGCTGACCTGGCTGAACGACTGAATGATTACAATCCAACCTCTTTCCCCCCGGGAGAAAGCTCGCTATCGTGACCTGTATCGTCGTAACCATACCTGTCTCTATCGATGAGGGAACAAAAGAAGGCGATAGATCGTTCTAGTCAACAAACCACCTAAACTCGCCAAACGACCATACTATAAACCTAAACAAAGAAAACACGAAACAAACGTTCAACCAGAACAAAAACGTAAACGTGCGTAAACCCCCCAAAAACATACGCGCGGGGGCCCCCCCCCCCCCCCCCCCACCCCCCGCCCCCCCCCCCCCCCACCCCCCAACCCCCCCCCCCCCCCCCCCCCCCGCCCCCCCCCCCCCCCTCCCCAACCGACAAACAGGGTAAGAAATTCGGTGTATATACGAATTTCGTGAAAAACAGTCGTTTGTATATCATCAAATAAACAGATTTTTTCTTACCTCTATCTAAGTCACGACCCCAGAACCGAAACACGAAATTCGATTCTTCTGCATGTGACAGTTTCATACCCAAAAACGTTTGTTTTTTTTTTCCTCCTTCATAACTGACGAGCACAGTCCCCCCCCGCAACAACTGACTTCAGTTTTGGTACCCCCCCACTTCTTTTTCGTTTTATTCATTGGTTCTAATTTTCAATCGTTTTTCACACGCAAAAAGAGCATAAAAGGAAGGCGACGGACATATAAAAAGCCAGTCATTTGACCAGTGTCATGAGGCGTTTTTGGTCCCGTTCCTATCGGTCTACAGACCAGCAGGGATGTTCAAAGGGGTCCCTAACTCGATTTATTGTCCAGTGTCTTGTAACAACGTTCAGGAGCAAACCTGCGAGAGAACGGCCCCTAAGAGAGACCCCGACCAGAAGAGAGAGAGCGAGAGGGCCCCGCATGAGAGAAAGGAGAGAGAAGAGGGGTGAGGAGTTTCCGAGAGAACCTTCGTTGTAGGTTGTCGCATAAACCAGCATTTCTCTTCGGCTCTCTACATTGTCCGACCCCAGATAGAGACACCGAAATCTTTTCATTCAGAGCAAGAGACAGCGAGAAATCAGAGCGTACTTCCACATAGTCACTGACACCAGTCATTTGACCAGAGTCATGGAGCCAGGTTTCGTTTTGTGTATGTGGTTTGTGTTACAATGGGTTTGTGGGCGTCAAAAAGAGCATAAATGTATGCAGACGGACATCACAAATGTTGTCGGAGGTGAAAGAGTGAGAGGGTCGTTTGATGAGCTTGTCTAGGCAATGAGCTCAGGAGAGGAGAGAGAGAGATATATTGAGAGAGAGAGAGAGGAGAGCAGGAATGGGAGATGCAAGAATAGAGACAGAGGAGGAGAGGGAGAGGGGAGACAGGAGAAGAGGACAAAGAGCAGGGAGAGAACGAATGAGAGGGGGAGAGAGGGTGGGCAGAGACAGAGACCAGATACAGAGCGAGAAGGAAGAGTACAGAGAGATATAGAGGGAGAGAGAATAGAGAGAGAGGCGATAGAGAGAGACGAGAGAGAGAGCGAGGACATAGACGAGGCGACAGAGAGAGAGAGAAGAGAGATGAGTGTTGTGTGTTGTGTGTGTGTGTGTGTGTGTGTGTGTGTGTGTATGTTGTGTGTGTGTGTAGTGTGTGTGTTGTGTGTGTGTGTGTGTGTGTGTGTGTGTTGTGTGTGTGTGAGCGTTTCGGGCAAGAGCTCAACAGGAGAGAGAGACACAAGACGAGCTAGAGAGAGAGAGAGGAGCGAGTGGAGAGAGAGCGTTTTAGGGTCCCAGAGGAGGAGAATAAAATCATATCATAGAGAGAGAGGCGTTTTTAGGGAAATCAGAGAGCCTCATCACGAGTCCATCCTAAAACATCGCTCCCGAGGGCACGGTTACGTAGAGAGAGAGAGGAGAGGGTGGGGGCACACAGAGACAGGACAAACAAGAGACCGGATCGAAGAGAGGAGAGACGAGGAGATGAGAGAGATCCGACTCAGAGACAGAGGAGAGATGCGTTCACAAATTCAGGGCCAAGAACTCAAAAAGAGAGAGCGAGACGACGAGACAGAGAAGAGACGGAGAGAGGAGAGGAGAGTGAGAGAGAGAGAGACGATGAGAGAGAGAGAGATGGAAGACAGACCGCCTTCAACACTGACCGACCAGAGAGAGAGAGAGAGAGAAGAGAGAGCGAAAGAGGAGAGAGAGGAGAGAGAAAGAGAGAGAGAGAGAGAGACGAGCGAGAGAGAGAGAGAGGATTGAGACCAGGAAAGAGGTCCCAACGGCCCACGAGACACCCCGCAAGCGGTTCCCAGCCAGGAATATTGGGATCAACGAAACAAGGCAGCAATAATGGGGGGCAGCCTGTGAAATCATAATCACCTCCACCCCCCGCCTTCACCTCATTAAACCCCTCACCATTCTTCAACGCCACCCGGCCCCCCCAACCCCTTACCATCATCCCTCCCCCACCACCTCTCCTCCCACGCCGCCTTCTCCACCTCTCTCTCTTCCGCCATCCCACGTGCACGTGCGCATAGATACGAACGAAGAGATTTTGGGATTTGACGTAAGCCGATTTTTTTTTTTTCAACCCGGATGACACACACACACACACACACACACACACACACACACACACACCACACACACCACATATATATAGATTATATATATCTATATAGATAATATATATATATATATATCTATATATATATATGTAATGTGCGAAAGAGAGCAAACAAAAGATGCGAGGGGATACGGGGGTGGGAGTGAGGGTGGGGGGGGGGGGGTGGGGGAGGTCATAATGACGCCCTAGTCGCGTCATTATTGGCCTCATCAAAAAGACAGCACTTTTTGTTTTTTTTTTTTTCGTCTCACTGTCACCCTCTTTCGGGTCATCACAAATCCACTCAGCCAACACTAACAGCCGTCCTTATTTCTTCTTCATAGAAAAATCTGCTTTCAGCTAGCACAAGCACCCCCCCCCTCTTCCCCCACGCCTCACGCCCCTCCCTCTCTCCCTGTCTTCCTCCATGCCCCATCACACACCCCGCCGCCCCCCCCCCCCCCCCCCCCACCTGCCCTCCCATTTTCTCTGATTTGTTCCTAAGTAAGTTAGTTACGTTACAGTCTCCACGCCCACCAGGATAATAGAGCAGACATGGGTAATAGTAATAACTCTCTGGGCAAGGGAACTAGGAGGAATGGAGGGGAGTGGGGACGACCCATCCACGACCAAACTGAAACCACCAGAACGACAACTCGTTAAGAGGCAGAGCGAAGTGGATTTCTGACCCCAAAAAGTGCTGCACACGTCCTAAATGTCGGGAGGTCGTTCCCAGTGTTCAATCTTCAATTTGGAAGGTCTGCCGTCATTTTTGACTATTCTTGACCTGGAGATTTGCTGTTGTCTGTTGTTAACCTTCTCACCTGACTAAATGTTCAGTTTCTTCTGGGTGTGTTGTTAGCCACTCTCGTTGGAAGTATTGGGGGATTGTTGCGGCCACTCACTCTGGCAATGTTGAGTGTTGTTCTCATGTTGCAGCCACTCATACTGGCAATGTTGAGTGTTTGTTCTCATGTTGCAGCACTCATACTGGCAATGTTGAGTGTTGTTTTCATGTTGCAAGCCACTCATACTGGCAATGTTGAGTGTTGTTCTCATGTTGCAGCCACTCATCCTGGCAATATTGAGTGTTGTTCTCATGTTGCAGCCACTCATCCTGGCAATGCTGAGTGTTGTTCTCATGTTGCAGCCACTCATCCTGGCAATGCTGAGTGTTGTTCTCATGTTGCAGCCACTCACCCTGGCAATGCTGAGTGTTCTTCTCATGTTGCAGCCACTCATCCTGGCAATGTTGAGTGTTGTTCTCGTGTTGCAGCCACTCATCCTGGCAATGTTGAGTGTTGTTCTCGTGTTGCAGCCACTCATCCTGGCAATGTTGAGTGTTGTTCTCATGTTGCAGCCACTCATCCTGGCAATGTTGTTCTCAGTGTTGTTCTCATGTTGCAGCAGCCACTCATCCTGGCAATGTTGAGTGTTGTTCTCATGTTGCAGCCACTCATCCTGGCTTTGTTGAGTGTTTTGGGGTGTTTTCATGTTACAGCCATCTGCCTTACAAGTGTTGTTCTCTTGATACCAATCATCTTATAACAGTTGGAAGGATCGGGAAGGGGAGGGGGGGGGGTCGTCATGCTGAAACGTTGAGGTTGTGCTGTTGACAAAGTCAATCACCTTATGAACGCTGCAGCTTTTCTCATGGAAAAAACAAATCACCTTATGCATATGGGAAAGCTCTCATGCTGAAGCCAATCACATGATAAATGTTTGGGTTATTCTCAGGTTTGTGTAAACTACTCACCTAATTAATGTTGGGGGTGTTTGCATGTTGTTATGATTTTTTTTTTTTTTTTTTTTTTTTTTTTGGGGGGGGGGGGGGGGGGGGGGGGGGGGGCGGGGGGGGGGGGGGGGGGGGGGGGGGGGGGGGGGGTTTCTTTGATCGTTACACAACCACCACTCGCCTTAAAAATATCCGAGGTTGTTTTCATGTTGTTGCCACTCAGTTCATGAATTCTGCGGTTGTTCTCAGGTTGTAATGGGCTACTAACCTTATAGATATCGGGGTTGTTCTTATGCTGTTGCCACTCATATCATGAATTTTGAGGTAATTCTCAGATTGCTGTAAGCTACTCACCTTACAAAAGTCGACGTTGTTTTATTATTATTATTATTATTATTATTATTTTTTTTTTTTTTTGTCATTCATTTTATGAATTTTGGAGTTGTTTTTGGATTTTTGTAAACCACTCGCCTTATATAAAAGTTAAGATTGTTCTTAGGTTCTTACCATGTATCTTATGAAATTTGGATTGTTGTCACTTTGTTGCAAGTCACTTATCTTGTAAATGTTGGGCTTGTTCTAACGAACGTTGAGCTGATCTCAGATTGATACATGCCACTCATCCTATTCATTTTGAGGTTGCTCTCATGCTCTCCAGGCAACTCTCCTTACAAACGATGGAGTTTCATTCCTTCTTTCTTTCTTTCTTTTTAAATCTAAAACGTTGGGGGTACTCTCAGGTTGTCATTAATCACTCAGGTAATAAAAGTTAGGATTGTTGTTCGGACTGTAGTAAGCCATTCACTTTCAGCATGTTGGTGATGTTCTCATATTGTTCTTGGTAACTCTCCTTAGAAACGGTGGATATTTATTTATTCATCTGTCTAAACCTTTGGAGTTATTCCCATGTTGTCGTTTATCACTGAGGTTATAAAGGCTAGGACTGTTGTTCGGATTGTGTGCTAGCCACCACCACCCACCTTATAAATGTTGGGGTTGTTCTCAGGAGTCAGCAGCTTGTCGAACTGCGTGTAGACGTCGTTGAGCAGCTTGACGATCTTCATGGCGCTGTGAGGTCTCCGAGTGCTTGGCGCAGAACTGCGAGAAGCCGACGATGCCAGAGAAGAGCAGAGACACCATGTTGTACTTCATGGCGGGCACCGGTCTCCGGTGTCTCAGGTCGTTGGCCACGGAGGGGGGCAGGATGGAGTACATCAGTCTGGACAGGGGAGATAAAACGAGTGGGTGGATACGTAAGCGAATGGATGATGAAATGTATTTGGGTGCTTGAGTGAAGGGGGTAGTGTCAAATGAATGAATGAATGAATGGATGATGATGAATGAATGAATGAATGAACGAACGAATGAATGAATGAATCATCGTAAAAGCGCTCTCTACAGGCCACCACAGCAGCAAGATGGCTATCATTAGCGAACCAGAACAGAAGAGGTGGTCATCCTCCGACTCAGAACCGGGCACAACAGGCTAGCATCCCATTTACACCGCAAGCTGCACCTGAAACCATCCCCAATGTGCACATGTGTGCAGGCAGAACAAACACAAAACACATTCTACAGGACTGTGGGGACCTGCAGTGTCTGAGGGATAGGACATGGCCGCAGCCGGTGCCCATCAACGTCAAGCTGTACGGGTCTGTGGAGGCCCTGCAGAGGACCACCAGATTCATTACAGAATCCTGTCTACAGGTATGATAGGCGATCGAGAATGAATGAAAGAATGAATGAATGAATGAATGAATGAATGAATGAATGAATGAATGAATGAATTTGCCAATTAAGGATCGAGTGAATGGGTGAGCAAACGACTGAATGAGAGGGAATCATTGAAGGTGAATGGATGCGCAAACGAATACAACTGAATTAATGTATGTATGATTGGATTGACTGCCTGACTGATTTACTGCACAACTTACAGAAAGTATGGATGGATGGTTGAATAACTTCTTGAACGAATGACTGAATCAAGGAATAAACGAATGAATGACGGTAAACGAATAGAGCAAATAAATAAAATGATAGCGATTGAAACAATGAATTAGAGGGTTAAGGAATGACTGTCTGACCAACTCACTGACTGGCTGAATGAATGAATGGTTGAATGAATGAAAGTATAAGAGAACACCTGTAGCATAGGAATGAAGGAATCAATTCATTAATCAAGCACTAGATCAAGCTAGAGAGTGCAACGAGGCATGCGATTCCAACTCAGGAATATAAAGTCAGGATCCTCATTTCTCTCTCTCTCTCTCTCTCTCTCCTCTCTCTCTCTCTCTCTCTCTCTCGCTCGCTCGCTCGCTCGCTCGCTAGCTCCCATCCCAGCACACACATAAACTCTAGCACAAGCCAAGCCATGCATACATGTTGGTCTTAAGGCGTTGTATCACCACCTCTAACGGGTAAATACCTGGCAGTTATTGGGAAGATGGACAATTACAGTTCACGTTTTCTTCTTAGCCATCGCAGTGCCAAATGCTCTCTCTCTCTCTCTCTCTCTCTCTCTCTCTCTCTCTCTCTCTGTCCCCACCCTCTCTCTCTCTCTCTCTCTCTCGTCCTCTCTGCAAGCAAATGGAAGTTACTGGACAGGAGAGAACAATATCTGCTTCATATTTCATTGGCTCGCGACTAAAGATGGTCGTACAGAATAGCATCTCAAAGATCTGGAAGACAGCATTCGTTTCAAAACTGTCCATAGCTCTCTCTCTCTCTCTCTCTCTCTCTCTCTCTCTCTCTCTCTCTCTCTCTCTCTCTCTCTCTCTCTCTCTGGAAGATTTGAATCAAAAGTTCGTGCCCAACTTAATAGAATTAATTTAGACTAGCTCTGGTTTCAATGCACATTTGTTTTAAATAAATTGCTGTGATCTACGCTGACAGTGTATTTTGTATATTACCGTGCATATACTAATTTTGTAGCCTTTAAATGCAATTAACTTGT
>JADBJO010022351.1:5000-7500 GCA_016801955.1 Conus betulinus | reverse complement strand
AACATCGTAGGCTGGTAGAGAAGCCGAGACAAAAAGGGGGCAGAGAAAGCATGGGTAAGACTTAAATGCACAACGCAACCCCCTCAGGAAATCAGAATCAATAAGGAGAAGGAATTAAAACAACAACAACGACAAAAACCTGAAGACTGCTTACTCAGAGATCTCCATCCTGTTGGCCAAGAAACTTATCCAGCAGCCAAAAGTATGGACACTCACAGTGGACAAGGACATTCTTGAGCACCATCTGGGGGCAAATTATTCCGGTCCTCGGAGCGAAGCACCACTTGAAATCCAGGGCGTGGGTCGGCATGGCGTCAAAGAACAAAAGCTCAACAACGACTGCGGATGAAGTAAAAGAAAGTGGGTGAGAAAGCCAGAAGAAACTCTTTGCCCTGAGCCAGTGGAATGTCCTGTCTGCTATAAAAGAAATATTCCCAGTGTCCTATTTGTGGCTCCACAAACTAATAAGCTCAGCATGGAAGACCTTGCTGATCAGTGACCAATGGATGATGGCTTTTGAAGCCTCGGGTGACATCAATCAGGTTAGACTATTACCACTTCTGAGTGTTGAAGGGAAACTTTTTTTCTCTGTCCAGGCAGACAGGCTGACTAAATACCTCGCAGAAAATGAGTATTTGGATGTGTCAGACCAGACAGTAGACATCCCAGGATCGTCTGGCTGTGTGGAACATGCTACTATGCTTTGGGAAGCAATCAAGTGAACTAAGACAGAGGTAGGGGACCTCAACGTGTTGCGGCTTGACGTTACCAAGGCATTGTGGATCAGTTCAGTACAACATGATTGAACTGGCCCCCGAGATGTGTCATGTCTCAGTCACTGAGAAATGCTGAAGAAATAATTCAATGACTTCTCAGTGAGCTTCTTCACAAAGGAATGTACCACCCCAATATTGTTTGCAGTGGCCTCGGAGGTCATCTTGAAAACAGGCATGACCATTTCAGGCTTAGCAAAACTCGTAAAATGGTAACAAATACCGCCTCTAAAAGCCTTCATCGGAGACACAACACTCCTTTCCATCAAAGAAAATAGAACACACAAAATCCCGATGAAGTGAAACATGTTTGCTTCACCAAGAATGAAAACAAAATCGTGAAACCATTCCCCGCTCTAAGAGAAAAAAAAAGAAGTTGTAACAAAAATATCCACTGCATCCAACCACCCCAATCCTACCACTGCATCCAACCACCCCAATCCTACAGTGACAAAAGAACCAGTTAAGAGCCTTGGAAGGTGGTATGATGACTCCTGAAAACCTTAGAGACGTGAAAGGAAACTGAGCAAAGTGCAGAGTGAATCCTGCAGATAACAGACCCCCGTGATTTCCCGGGCAAATACAGGATCTGATCTCTGCATTTCATATGGTTCTGGAGCTTCTCTAGCCCGTCATCATTTATGATACTAGCACTAGCACAGTGAGATCAATGGAGATCAAAACCGATATGTATACAAGGAAGAGACTTGATCTTCTACTCGGTCTCATTTACATGGCGCTCTACTGTCACCAAGCAAAACTGAAGCTACCCATGAAACGTATTGCCGAGAAGTACAAAATGGGAAAATCAAGTTTACTAACCATGTTTGAAAACTTGCAAAACAATGCTTTGAAATCAGTCCAGTCCAAACTTACTAACAGAAAGTTTCAGATCATGGACGTGGCAGATGAAAAGAGGATACGGGAAAAAGCAGGACACCCATAAAGACTCAGATGAAAAGAAATATGATTCAAAGCGAAAGGGAAAGTAAAGAGAGACACAGTAATGCAGAAGCTGGAGACAGAAGACTAAAGGAGAATCCAGAAAGCAGGGCAGCAAAGCATACAGAAGCAATGAACTTCGTAGAAAAAAAACGCACACCAAAGAGGTTTTAGCTGGAATAAATTATGGCAAGTGGCTCTTCTTAGGATCAGCTTCATTCACAGACCTTTATACAATCTCCCATTCTCAAAATCAAAGCTGAGGAAATGGGGGAAATCAGATGATTCTACGTTCCTCCTCTCTCAGAGCAAACAAACAGAACATGGAATGTCTTCAGTCCGTGCAAAAGCTAAGCTAATCCAAGAAAAGTGCACATGGAAAGAAGTTGTATATGCAGTCAGCACTGCCATAGGGAACGCCTCTACACAGTAGGATTTCACGAACATGGTGTGGAACAATTACGATTTCAAGAACGCGGAGCACTGAACGTAAAGGATGTGTGGTTATGTAAGCAGACCTTACAGAGTGGGAAAAAACTGTTCACGGATCATCGCAACGAGTCAGGATAACAAAACATTCGGATTTAACTCAGTGTTCCACAGGAATGCAGAATGGAGGAAGCCCATATCTGCAAAACTTGGAAATGTGCTAAGCCGACCGCTGGAGGGGATCTGGACTCCAGGCAAAAGTCCAGTCCATGGAGGTTGGGGCGAGGGGATTTGTAGGCCTGACGATATATCCGCAGACCACACTGACTATGTTCGCGGCCAGACTGTTACCAAGA
>JADBJO010022350.1:7500-28090 GCA_016801955.1 Conus betulinus | reverse complement strand
GGGGGAGGGATTTAGTCTAGTCACCATCGCTCGGAAGTTGTTGTTTGATCCTAATCGGCACGGGATGATTTATGCATCCATATAGCTGACCGTTGCGGCCAGTTAATTTAGCGTCCGCCTAGGTGTTTGCGAGCACGTGCAGGTGCTTGCGAGGACGGGGACGGCAGCAGGATGAAAGGGGAGGGGGGGGGGGGGTGGAGGTGTGGGTGGTCGAGAGCGTGGCACATGTCTTTGTGTCGGCACATGGTCTTTGTGTCGCGGCACATGCCTTGTGTGTCGCGGGGGTAGAGAGAGAGAGAGGGGGGGGGGGTGAAACGGGCTGTTGTTAGAACGCCTCCCACGCTGCGCGTATTCGTACAGCATGGGAGGGAAGGTTGAGAGGGGGGAAGGGAGGTAGGCTGCTAAGAACGAAAGGCGGCACGTATTTGCCGTGACGTAATTTTTTTTTCCTCAGTCACTGATCGTGTCAGTGGGCCTTTCGCACTGTCCCAAGCAGACGGGGAAAGGGGGGGGGGGGGGGGGGGTGAGAGGGGAGAGTGGGCATAGATTTGAAAATCTATTTTCTGGTTTGGTGTTTTTAAGTGGGACTGATAGATGGCGTTGTCAAGCGTCACGTCACATAGGCCCCCCGAAAAAAGATTCTCTCTCGAGAGAAGCTCCTGCTTGACAATCCATTCCGATCAGGGTCCATTATGCTTTTGGCACTAGCTCTGGAGTCACTAAGACACCGATGGAGCTTCGGAATACATATGGGGTTCCGGTTGGCCTTGTGTCTGGATTGTCAGGCTGGCCTGGTGGTTGAATCACCCCCTTGGCTTGATGACCAGTGTTGGCACATGGGGCAGGAATCGACATATTTCTTTATGTCCTCTGCACATCCCTGGCCAATAGTACTGCTTCATCACCCATTGCACTGTCCTGCCCTACATTGATATGTCCTGGCGAACAGAGTGTATGTCCCACTTCCATTACTTGGGTCTGGTGTGGCGCCGGGACCACAAGTTGTGAATGATCTTTATTCAGCCTACGATACAGAAGACTGTTCCCCCCTAAAGAAATTCACCCTTGCGAGTGGGGTGACGGGGTGTGGCGCTGCCCTCTGGAAGCATGCAGCTAAGGTTGGGTCAGCTCGCTGAGCTGCTTTCATCTCCTTTTTAGGAGGTTTGAAGTGCTTTGGGTCTTCACCTGCAGTGTTGATACAATGACAGGTTCAGACGGGTTCCCGAGTGTGACATACTGGCCTCCAAGTAGGAGATCATGGATCAGATGTCCATGACAGCTGCCTTGATCTGTCCCTTGACATACCTACTGTCAACCATAATGGAGGGCAACAGGTAAGGTAGCAGGTGGCAGAATCAGGTCGGCCCCTTGTAAAGGCACTGTCTCCTCAGTAATAGCAGCTGGCTCCACAAGGGAGAGCTCTTACTACTATATATATATATATATATTATATATATATATATATTATATATATATATATGTATATATAAATAATGATTAACAGCAAATCTTAAAAACTGGATAACAATTTGTTTCGAGGTCCCTTCCTCTCTTCAGATCCCGTGCCAATCCCCTGCTATTGACCTCAATTGTATATATATGTTTTGAATTGTGATATTATATATAAATAATGATTAAAAGTAAATCTTAAAACTGGGATAACAAAATTGTTTCGAGGTCCTTCCTCTCTTCAGATCCCGTGCCAATCTAGCCAAGAATGGCACGGGATCTGAGAGAGAGAAGGACCTCGAAACAATTTTGTTATCCCGGTTTTTAGGATTTACTGTTAATCATTATTGTAGCTGCTCCCACATGGTTGAGCACTTTTTCTAAAAAAAAAAAGCCAGAAGATAAGACTACTGACTATATATATATATATATTATATATATATATTATATATATATTATATATATAATATATATATATGTGTGTGTGTGTGTGTGTGTGTGTGTGCGTGTGTGCGTGCGTGCTGTGCGTGCGGTGCGTGCGTGCGTGCGTGCGTTGCGTGCGTGCGTGCGTGCGGTGCTGTGTGTGTGTGTGTGTGTGTGTGTGTGTGTGTGTGCGTGCGTGCGTGCGTGTGTGCATGTGCGTGTATGTTTGTGTGTGCCTTATTTATGAGGAGAAAGAGAGGGAGAAAGGAGGAGAGAGACTCGTGACTCGTGACATTAATGTAAGGCCATCAGCCCTATTCACATGAGTACGCAACAAAAAGTCAATCAATTTTATATAATTAGAACAAAATTTACCATGACTGCAACCAAATATTCTTCCATGACAATATGTACATGCATAATTCTATCTTAATTATGCATTAATACTTCTTAGTACGTTCTTCCTGATGAGCGTAAAGTAGGTATAAATATTATGTTTTTAAACTCATAATATTAAAACTGTTGATACTAGCATATACAAAACACATGTTTTCTATTCCATTTCCCTCATCGTAATATCGTCACATATACAGTAAAGGCCTTTCTTCCCTGTGGTATAATTCTCCGGAAAGCCGTACTATTTTAAGCATCTCAGTGTGTGTTCTTCTGTGGTCGTGTTCATGTGGTGTTGGACTTGTGTTGTTATATTCGTTGGATTGGATGAATTACTATAACCTTGACGCTTACCATGTATCAGATTGGTACATTCCTTCAGTTATTTTTTACTTTAATTGTAGTTTTCCCTGTGTGTGTGTGGTGTGTGAGTGTGTTGTGTGTGTGTGTGGGGTGTGTGGGTGTGTGTGTGTGTGTGTGTGGTGTGTGCTGTGAAAGAAGAGAGAGAGAGGCAGAGTGTTGTCTGTTTGTGTGTGTGTGTGTGTGTGTGTTGTGTGTGTGTGAGAGATGAGAGAAGAGAGAGAGAGAGAGAGAGACGAGAGAAGAGAGAGAGTGACGTAGAGATGAGAGAGAGAGAGAGGTGCTGTTCGTGTGTGTGTGTGTGTGTGTGTGTGTGTGGGTGTGTGTGTGTTGTGTGTGTGTGTGTGTGTGTCTGCGCCGACGCGCGCTTTGCGCGCACGCGGGAGCGGTGTTGTTGTGTACGTGTGTCGTGGTGTGTGTGTGTGTGTGTGTGTGTGTGATGTGTGGTGTTGTGGTGTGTGTTGTGTGATGTGTGTGATCGCTGTTAATTGCTTGTTGTTCTTGTGGTTAGCTTTAATGATTTTTTTCACACTGACCATCAAATTGAATTCGTAATATTGCATTGTAATATCATTGCCTTGGTTACTAGTTCTCTGTTTGTTCCTGACATCCCTTGAAAGATCAAAGCAGAGGAGAGAGAGATCGAGAGAGAGAGAGAGAGAGAGAGAGGAGAGAGAGGAGAGAGAGCGCACACACACAAGAATACTCACTTGCAACCACTAACGCGCGCGCGCGCGCCTCGCGCACGCACCCCCCCCCCCCCCCCACCCACACACAACCACACACTAATTCACATCACTCACTCACACACTCCGATCACTCCCTCACAGATAATACACATACTGACATAGATTACAAGGGACCGGAATTAAAAACAAACTAACTGGCTGTATTTATCGTCCTCCGAAATGGAGGACCGGGATCCATTTACCCTTCAGGGTCACAATCAACTCCTACTGCTTCGCTTGATCCACAATTGTGAGTTTCCCATCCTCGAGGACCGGCAGTGTCCAAGGTTTAAATTCTGCTCCCCTGGCACCGCATGTCATCCAGATATATGGTCCCCGACCTCCAGCCATAAGCACCATTTAGTAAGGCCTGTGATACAAACATATTGATAGACCGTATATAGAAGATAGATTTGAGATTGACACGCGGAACACATAGGTAGATAGATAATGCACGCACGCATGGACGCACGCAAGCACGCAAGTGTACACACATACGCACGCACGCACGCACGCACGCAATGTGTACACACACACACACAACACACACACACACACACACACACACACACACACACACACACACACGCACACACACACACACACACACACACTGCGCGCACACACACAATACACACACAAACACACACACACAATACACACACACACACCACACACACACACACACACACACACACACACACACACACACACACACACACATCGTTACCCAACAGCAATATCAGTCAATATTGATGTTTGTCCTATATGCAGTCATTCACTAACAATGCCTTTCCTACACGACGTTCGCCCATGATTCATGGTGTGCAACAGCTGTGACATCCTGAACATGGAAGTGGGCTTTACAGGACAGAGTGCATGATGGGAAGTGCAGAACAGACCTTCTGGAATGGTGTCAGTTGTTGGTGTGGACGTCTGAACATGGAAGTGGGCTTACAGGACAGAGTGCATGATGGGAAGTGCAGAACAGACCTTCTGGAATGGTGTCAAAGTGTTGGTGTGACGTCCTGAACATGGAAGTGGGCTTTACAGGACAGAGTGCATGATGGGAAGTGCAGAGCAGACCTGGAATGGTGTCAGTGTTGGTGTGACGTCCTGAACATGGAAGTGGGCTTTACAGGACAGAGTGCATGATGGGAAGTGCAGAACAGACCTTCTGGAATGGTGTCAGTGTTGGTGTGACGTCCTGAACATGGAAGTGGGCTTTACAGGACAGAGTGCATGATGGGAAGTGCAGAACAGACCTTCTGGAATGATGTCACAGTGGGGTGACAGCAGGCAGACATTGAAACATACCAGGCGAAATAGAGAACGTCTGAACAGCCACATGAGACTCTGAGAAATGTAGCATACGAAACTGTGAGAAATGTGGCATGAGACTGTGAGAAATGTGGCATGACACTGTGAGAAATGTGGCATGGGACTGTGAGAAATGTGGCCTGAAAACTCTGTGAGAAATGTGGCATAAGACTCCGTGAGAAATGTGTGGCCTGAGACTGTGAGAAATGTGGCCTGAGACTCATGTGAGAAATGTGTCATGAGACTGTGAGAAATGTGGCATGACACTGAGAAACGTGGCCTGAGACTCTGTGAGAGATGTGGCATGAGAAATATGGCACAAGACTTTGTGAGAAATGTGGCCTGAGACTGTGGGAAATGTGGCATGAGATTCTGTGAGAAATATGGTATGCCTAGACTGTGGGGGAAATGTGGGCATGACACTTTGAGAAATGTGGCATGAGACTGTGAAAAATGTGACATGAGACTGTGAGAAATGTGGCCCGAGACTCTGTGAGAAAATGTGGCATGACACTGTGAGAAATGTGGCATGACACTGTGAGAATGTGGCATGACACTGTGAGAAATGTGGCATGAGACTGTGAGAAATGTGGCATGAGACTCTGTGAGAAATGTGGCCCGAGACTGTGAGAAATGTGGCCCGAGACTGTGAGAAATGTGGCATGACACTGTGAGAAATGTGGCATGACACTGTGAGAAATGTGGCATGACACTGTGAGAAATGTGGCGTGAGACTCTGTGACAAATGTGACATGAGACTGTGAGAAATGTGGCCCGAGACTCTGTGAGGAAGTGTGGCCTGAGACTGTGAGAAATGTGGCCTGAGACTGTGAGAAATGTGGCATGAGACTGTGAGAAATGGTGACCCGAGACTCTGTGAGAAAATGTGGCCCGAGACTGTGAGAAATCGACTGTGGCATAAAAATGTGAGAAATGTGGCCTGAGACTGTGGTTTATCCAAACAGCCTGATCATGGATGACAGCACCGTGCCATATGAAAGAAAAAACGAATCTCACATCTACAAGACTGATGAGTATGCAGTGTAACCAGCAGCTCTAGGGAGTCTGTCTTCCAGCCACAGTCCTCGCCATTGAGGATAAGTAAGGAAGGCTGGAAACTCATCATGAACACATGAACACAGCTCTTGAAGAGGCCCACAGCCTTCAAGGCCATGGCAGAAAGAACAGATGTACAGATTTTTCATCCTGACCTATCGAGGAGGAACCAAAGTCAAATTGATTTTTTTAAGTTTTTTTTAAAAAACTGAGAAACACATGCCCGATACAAGCACCTGCCACATGCCAGCTGAGACATCCAGGTTAGAAGCACGGCGAGCGAAGAACGTGATAGCAGAAGGCCACATAGGAGTAATGACCAACAGCCGAAGAAAAGTCCAGTGACTGACCCAAACAGTCCAGCCAGTAAGTCACCCTACAGCTGAAACAATGTCTATTGACTGACCCAAATAGCCCCCAAAGTCACTACTTCATCACTAACAGCTGAAGAAGGTAGCTGACTGGCCCCAACAGCCCAAGTAACCAGTTTACCAACAGCTCAAAACCGTCCCTGAAATGACCCAGATTGTTCAACTTTTTAACCATTCCACCAACAGCTGAAAACGGTGAAAATCCTCTCTCTCTCTCTCTCTCTCTCTCTCTCTCTCTCTCATCCACTCTCTCTCTCTCTCTCTCTCTCTCTCTCACACACACACACACACACACACACACACACACACACACACACACACACACCACACACAACACACAACACACACGCACGCATACACATCATTCCAACATGTACATTGGAAGGTCTATACAGATGTAGTAGAAGTCTATACAGATGTAGTAGATATCTATACAGATGTAGTAGAAGTTTATACAGATGTAGTAGCCCATTGATTGACTACGTAAGCCTCTCTATATATTGAATTGAAGTACCTTGCATTTCTTGTTATGTACCGTAAAGATCTGTTTTCAGAAGTGGACATAGTAGAGTCAATAAAGCTAAATAATTTGCGACTTGATGGTTACGTGTTAATCTGAATAAAATCATTGAAGCAGGGGTTCTATCTTATAATGTTTCTATCACACAAGCAAGCAAGCAAGCAAAAAGAGTAATGAAAATAAAAGCAAGTATGCGAAAAGGACACATTAAAAAGTCTCTCTGCCTTGCATACACATACATACATACATACATACTACATACATACGTACATACATACATGCATACATACATACGTACATACATACATACACACATACATACATACATACATACATACATACATACATACATACATACATACATACATACATACATACATACATACATATGCCTGGTATGTCGACTGTACACTGTTCAAGTTTCACAGGCATACAGCAGAGATGGCAATACAACTGCAGACTTTCTCCCCATCTTTCCCACACCTTGTCTTGGAGTCTGCCAAAGAATGCACTAGCCCTAGCAATCCTGTATGCAACTTCTTCGTTGATGGTGGCAGTTCATGATAACGTGCTACCAAAGTAGAGGAAACCTTGCTGCCACTGTAAGTTTCTGGCAATTGACTGTAATGTTGAGCTCTATGTAGGGGGTTGCAGGAGGTTGCTGATGCAGTACTTCAGTCTTCTTTATGCTGATTGTGAGACTGAAGTCATCACAGGCTTTGGCAAACCGGTCCATACTCTCTTCGCATGTCAGACTGTGTGGCAGCATTCAATGTGCAGTCATCGGCAAAGAGAAAGTCACAGGCAGTTCCAGGACTTTGGTTCTGGCTTGTAGCCCTCTCAAGTTGAAGGGTTTTCTATCAGTCGGGTATGTAAAGCCAGATCCGATGGTCACCATATCGGAAACGTCCATCAGCATGGCAGAAAACATTATACTACAGAGGGGTGAGGGCTAGCACACAGCCCTGCTTGAAGCCATTTGAAACAGGGAATGGCTGTAAGTACTCTCCATCATCATGCACTCTTGCCTGCATGCTGTCATGGAATTGTTTGACCAATGAATTGTGTTTTGAGGGGCATCCAAAACTTGACCATAATCTTCCACAACTCTTCACGGCAGACAGTGTTGAATGCCTTGGTCAGGTCCACAAATGGGGAATAGAAGCTGACATTCTGCTCCTGACATTCCCTTGTAGTTGCCGTGCAGTGAAAATCATGTCCACAGTGCTGCGACCTCTCCTCAATCCGGATTGGCCCTCAGGTAGCATGCCTTGCTCCATGTGTTGGTTGAGATGGTTGAGTAGGATTCTGGTCAGAACCTTTCTGGACATGGAGAGCAATGAGATGCCGCAGTAGTCGTCACATATTTTCAAGCTTCCTTTCTGCTGTAGGGGCGTCTTTGAATTCTTGCGGAAGTTTCTCTTGCTTTCACCTGGACTGATTAACTAACTCAGTGACTTTTGCTTGGGAGGTCATCAAGGGTACAGTCAATTGGGACTTTAGGCAGTCTTGCGATTGCTACGTCATTAATTACAAATGGGCAGTTGAGGACACTCTTAAGGTGTTCTGGCTCAGTGCTTAAGGCATCTTATCCTTGTCAGTAACCACTCTATTCCCATCAGTACTGAGGAGAGGGGTCGATTCCGACGTTGTGGGACCAAAGATAGTCTTAGGCGCACTGTAAAAGTTCTTCTGTCATTATCATTGGCAAAAGACTGGATCTCTTCAGCCTTCTCATTCAGTCATACATCCTGCTTTTTACGCAGCTCAGGCTGTGCAGTCGTTTTGGGTAATGTTGAATGCTGCTTGCTTGGAAACAGGGTTAGGATCGTTGAGGTGGGTCTATGGAGTCTGTGTTTCTCATCCACCAATGTGTGGATGCCATCATTATTTTCGTAGAACCAGTCTGATGTTTTCGTGTGATGGGACCACCATTTCTGAGGCAGCAGCATAGACTGTATCGCCAAATATCTCCCAGTCTGTCTCAACATCATGGAACTGAACCTTGAGGGCTTCAGTTTGCTGTCCAGTTCTCTTGCGTCAATCTCGGTCTAACAAGATCACATTTAAGCCTGGCCGCGTTCAGTTGCTTTGGCACCTTTTATTCCTTGTGGGTCTTCTGGGTGGCTGTATCTGACGACGTTTTGCGTAGAGATCAGCATGGCGTGGTCGGTCCAGCACTGTGCACCCCACATGGCCTTAGTAACTCTGACATCTTGCCTGTCCCTTTGCCTGACGATGACATAATGCAGCAGATGCCAGTGCATGGAGCCAGGGTGCATCCACGTTGTCTTGACGTTGTCTTGACGTTGTCTTGACGTTGTCTTGACGTTGTCTTGACGTTGTCTTGTTACGATTAGGAAGAGGCGAAACACCGAATCGTGATGAGAAGGTCATGTACAGCGCAGGTTTCCAGTAGTAGACGGCTATTGCTGTTGCAGTTGCCAACGCCATTTCCCCTAAAACTCCATCCCAAACGGTCCTGATCTGTGCTGTCTCTAGCGTTAAAATGACCAAGGATGATGAGTTATCTGCTCTGGGTATGGAAGAGAGCCGGTCTGTTTCAGATTCTCATACAATCCTTCTTCCACCGCCTCAGGTTTGTCGTAGTGGGTGTAGGGGCTGACTAGAGTGGCATACCGCTTTCAGGCGATCGTTGATGCCCTTGGGTGGCACTGCCATGCTTGGTGATCAGTTTTGGATTTGATGGTGAATCCAAGTCCCGCCTCACGGCGCTCCTCATGTTTGCATCCGATCCAGAACAATGTGTGCCCTGCATGTACCTCTGTCAGTTGGCCTTCCTCTGCAAGCCGAGTCTCACTGAGGGCAGCAGTCTGCACTCTGTATCTTGCCAGCTGTCTGGCCATCAGAGTAGTCCTCCTCTCTGATCTGTCAGTTCCAGCCCAGTCCATTAAAATGCGCACATTCCATGAGCCTGGAGTCAGCCGTGTCATCTTTGTAGATTTTCTTGATGTCTTTTTTTACCGCTTAAGTGGGATCCCTGCCAGCTTTGGCATGTTAGCCAGGGTGTGGTGAAGCAGGCAATGTCTGAGGCACCTTGCTGGCCAGGGTGTGGGTGAAAGCAGGCAATGTCTGAGGCACCTTGCTGGGCCAGGGTGTGGGTGAAGCAGGCAATGTCTGAGGCACCTTGCTGGCCAGGGTGTGGGTGAAGCAGGCAATGTTGGAGGCACCTTGCTGAGGCACACTTGCTGGCCAGGGGCCAGGTGTGGGGTGAAGCAGGCAATGTCTGAGGCACCTTGCTGGCCAGGGTGTGGGTGAAGCAGGCAATGTCTGAGGAGGCACCTGAAGCAGGCTGGAGGCCAGGGTGTGGGTGAAGCAGGCAATGTTGGAGGCACCTTGCTGGGCTAGGGTGTGGGTGAAAGCAGGCAATGTTGGAGGCGCCTTTTTCTAACCCCTTCCCTTGGACTATGGGGTGGGGGAGGGGAGGGAGCAGTGTAGTCCTAAATAGGGCTGCTCCGTCGCTCAGGTGGCTGCCCAGTTTCCAGTGCTGCTTCTTTTTCACTGAAAAGTGACCCTGAGGCTTAAATCGCCTACGTGTCAGGTTGTGACCACGGCTGCCAGTGTATCCACACCTATGACTACGGCTGCCAGTGTATCCACACCTGTCGCTTCGCCACGTCCCCTTCACCGCAGGACATGAAGAAGAGTGATGAAGATGAGTGGTGAGGTGATAGAAGTGAAGTGGTGACTTGTGCATGAGTTGGATTAAAGTGAGGAAAAGGTTTTGAGGGTCGTCAGCCTCACTCATTCGCCCCTGCTCATCTGAATCCAGTGGCAGGACTACGTCAAGATGGCTGGAGATGAGTCGCGATGCAGTGGATGGTCAGCAGTGTCCTTCGTGTCTCACTGAGCCCTGTTCACGTCCACAACGCTTTGCTGGACCCACCGTCTTGCCCGTAGAACCATCCAGCGATTTCTTCCTCGCAGTCTGCCGAAATCAGTCTTCACATGCATGGGCGGACAAGAATTAGATAGATAGATAGATAGATAGATAGATAGATAGATAGATAGATAGATAGATAGATAGATAGATAGATAGATAGATAGATAGATAGATAGATAGAGAGAGAGAGAGAGAGAGAGAGAGAGAGAGAGAGAGAGAGAGAGAGACAAGTAGATAGGTAGATAGATAGATATCGGAGGTGAACGTTCTTAGTCATTTATTTCCTTCAAGACAATTAAAATAGATAAGTGTGGAACTCGGATCAGTTAATGACATTTATAAGTCACTACTGTCACCAGCACAAAAAGAGAGCTTACAGTTCCCCCTTCACCAAAGTTGAGCTGGCGACACACCACTGTGGCTTCATTGCTGCCAAAGCCATCATCACACACGGTGCCCCAGTCACTGCCATTCCACCGGACTTCCAGACGACCCTCCCTCTCATCGTGCCCGTTCACTAAAAACGTACCTGTAGGTCTGTAGGGACAAACAGGGCCAGGATCATCAAAGTCAGCACACACCAGCGGCCATAGTAATACATTTTGGCTCAAAGAGAATTTTTGTTGACTGACTAATTGATAGACTAACACTGTTCACTCCCAAGGATAAAAAATACGTAAAACTAATTATTTTGCTATCTTGACCTGGCCCCTAAATACAATATGAAATCGTCTCTCTCAATCACACACACACACACACACACACACACACACACACACACACACACACACACACACACACACACACACACACACACACTCACACACACGCGCGCGGGCACACACACACACTGGCAGACACACGCTCACGCGCGCGCACACACACACACACACACACACACACACACACACACACACACACACACACACACACACACACACACACACACACACACACACACACACACACACACACACACACACACACACACACACACAGAGGTGCGTAAGAAGCATTAGTCACCAAAAGTGTATCATCAGCATAGCCTAAGGAGAAATGAACAGTGATTTATGAGGCAGTTATGTTCAAGTAGACAAGCATATATACAAATTCAACACTCTTGTCCACTAAGCGAGGGTGGTTTTCAAAGCAGTGAAGAAGAAAAGAAGAAGAAGAAGAAGAAGAAGAAGAGAAGAAGAAGAGAGAGAGAGAGAGAGAGAGAGAGAGAGAGAGAGAGAGAGAGAGAGAGAGAGAGAGAGAGAGAGAGAGAGAGAGAGAGAGAGAGAGAGAGAGAGAGAGAGAGAGAGAGAGATGTGAAAACTCAAACAAGCAAGCAAGGACAATAACACTTTCATGAAACAACAGATCAAGCTCCTGTTTGCAGTGACATATCCCATCCTCCCATAAGCTTTCCAGAAATTGACCCCACAGTGGATCTGGAAAGAAGAATCCACAAGAGGTGCAGGTGACACCTCCACACATAGCGCATGGCATACACTGTATATCGCCAGTCATCATACAGCACATGGCATACACTGTATAAGACCAGTCAACATGCAGCACATGGCATACACTGTATATGACTAGTCAACATACAGCACATGGCATACACTGTATATGAGCAGTCATCATCCAGCACATGGCATACACTGTATATGAGCAGTCAACATACAGCACATGGCATACACTGTATATGACCAGTCAACATACAGCAATGGCATACAGTGTACATGACCAGTCAACATACAGCGCATGGCACACGCTGTATATGACCAGTCAACAAAGCAACATACTGCACATGGGATACACTGTGTATAGCGGACAGCTACGCTGCTATGACCAAGTCAGAAGATCCAGTGACTTTGATAAAAGAAAAAGCTTATAGATGTGTTAACTGTGGAGTGAGCACACTGCACAATGAACATGATAAGAAGGACCGAGCACACTGCACAATGAACATGATAAGAAGGACCGAGCACACTGCACAATGAACAGGGGAAGGACTGAGCACACTGCACAATGAACAGGGGAAGGACTGAGCACACTGCACAATGAACAGGGAAAGGACTGACCACACTGCACAGTGAACAGGGGAAGGACTGAGCACACTGCACAATGAACAGGGGAAGGAGTGGCCACACTGCACAATGAACAGGGGAAGAAGGGGAGTTGACCACACTGCACAATGAACAGGGGAAGGAGTGGCCACACTGCACAATGAACAGGGGAAGAAGGGTTGACCACACTGCACAATGAACAGGGAAAGGACTGAGCACACTGCACAATGAACAGGGGAAGGAGTGGCCACACTGCACAATGAACAGGGGAAGAAGGGTTGACCACACTGCACAATGAACAGGGGAAGGAGTGGCCACACTGCACAATGAACAGAGGAAGGACTGACCACACTGCACAATGAACAGGGGAAGAAGGGTTGACCACACTGCACAATGAACAGGGGAAGGAGTGGCCACACTGCACAATGAACAGAGGAAGGACTGACCACACTGCACAATGAACAGGGGAAGAAGAAGGGTTGACCACACTGCACAATGAACAGGGGAAGAAGGGTTGACTACACTGCGCAATGAACAGGGGAAGAAGGGTTGACCACACTGCACAGTGAACAGGGGAAGGACTGAGCACACTGCACAATGAACAGGGGAAGGACTGAGCACACACTGCACAATGAACAGCACAATGGGAAGGACTGAGCACACTGCACAATGAACAGGCGAAGAAGGGTTGACCACACTGCACAATGAACAGGAAAGGACTGACCACACTGCACAATGAACAGGGGAAGGACTGACCACACTGCACAATGAACAGGGGAAGGACTGACCACACTGTACAATGAACAGGGGAAGAAGGATTGACCACACTGCACAATGAACAGGGGAAGAAGGGTTGACCACAATGCACAATGAACATGGAAATGACTGACCACACTGCACAATGAACAGGGGAAAAGGGTTGACCACACTGCACAATGAACAGGGGAAGAAGGGTTGACCACACTGCACAATGAACAGGGGAAGGACTGAGCACACTGCACGAGGAACAGGGGAAGGACTGACCACACTGCACAATGAACAGGGGAATGACTGAGCACACTGCACAATGAACAGGGGAAAGGACTGACCACATTGCACAGTGAACAGGGGGGGAAGAAGGGTTGACCACACTGCACAATCAAAATGGAAATGACTGACCACACTGCACAATGAACAGGGGAAGAAGGACTGAGCACACTGCACAATGAACAGGGGAAGAAGGGTTGACCACACTGCACAATGAAACAGGGGAAGGACTGAGCACACTGCACAATGAACAGGGGAAGGACTGACCACACTGCACAATGAACAAGGGAAGGACTGAGCACACTGCACAATGAACAGGGGAAGGACTGAGCACACTGCACAATGAACAGGGGAAGAAGGGTTGACCATACTGCACAATGAACAGGGGAAGAAGGAGGACTGAGCACACTGCACACAATGAACAGGGGAAGAAGGGTTGACCATACTGCACAATGAACAGGGGAAGAAGGACTGACCACACTGCACAATGAACAGGGAAGAAGGGACTGACCACACTGCACAATGAACAGGGGAAGAAGGACTGAGCACACTGCACAATGAACAGGGAAGGACTGAGCACACTGCACAATGAACAGGGAAGGACTGAGCACACTGCACAATGAACAGGGAAGGACTGAGCACACTGCACAATGAACAGGGAAGGACTGAGCACACTGCACAATGAACAGGGAAGGACTGAGCACACTGCACAATGAACAGGGAAGGACTGAGCACACTGCACAATGAACAGGGGGAAGGGACTGAGCACACACTGCACACAATGAACAGGGGAAGGACTGAGCACACTGCACAATGCAACAGGGAAGGACTGAGCACACTGCACAATGAACAGGGGAAGGACTGACCACACTGCACAATGAACAGGGAAGGACTGAGCACACTGCACAATGAACAGGGGAAGAAGGACTGAGCACACTGCACAATGAACAGAGGAAGGACTGAGCACACTGCACAATGAACAGGGGAAGAAGGACTGACCACACTGCACAATGAACAGGGAAGGACTGAGCACACTGCACAATGAACAGGGGAAGAAGGACTGAGCACACACACTGCACAAGAACAGGGAAAGAAGGACTGACCACACTGCACAATGAACAGAGGAAGGACTGAGCACACTGCACAATGAACAGGGGAAGGACTGAGCACACTGCACAGTGAACAGGGGAAGAAGGGTTGACCACACTGCACAATGAACAGAGGAAGGACTGACCACACTGCACAATGAACAGGGGAAGGACTGGCCACTGCACAATGACAGGGGAAGGACTGACCACACTGCACAATGAACAGGGGAAGGACTGAGCACACTGCACAATGAACAGGGAAAGGACTGAGCACACTGCACAATGAACAGGGGAAGGACTGAGCACACTGCACAATGAACAGGGGAAAGGACTGAGCACACTGCACAATGAACAGGGGAAGGACTGAGCACACTGCACAATGAACAGAGGAAGGACTGAGCACACTGCACAATGAACAGGGGAAGGACTGAGCACACTGCACAATGAACAGGGGAAGGACTGAGCACACTGCACAATGAACAGAGGAAGGACTGAGCACACTGCACAATGAACAGGGAAGTAGTTGCTGAGACTCAGGCTGTGGCCTGCAACAGACAGAACAGGAGGAAACCTGGTGAACTGTTCTTCACAGTGCTGCCCCAGTGACGGAGTTAAGGAAGAAGACGAAGACCAGGGTACGTAAAGGACTGTGGAACTCTTGCTGGCATGCACTGGACGCTGTTCCTGCATGCCCTTCCATCAGTCTTGCCAATGATTCAGTGACCCATACAAGACTCCATATACACAAACACTTGCAGCTACACACTGGCTTGGCAGGTCAGTCAGTATCTCATGTGAATACCGCTATCAACGTCCATTTTGAAATGATTCCAGTCACTATTGTTTCCCTAGGAACGACTTGCCTCATTCTACAACAAAACAACAACACAGTGTTTTTCTATCCATGTTGAGACGTGGATGTGTTTGTAATTGGTGGTGTTATCATTTTCGCATCCACAAGTCTTTGTGGTGCAGTGGTTAGTGTAGTGGACTTTCAACCTGTGAGGTCCTGGTCGATTCCTATCAACATCATTTATTTGTGGAATATTACACCCTGACCGGCTCCCCCCTCAGAATGAGGTGTGCAATTATCACAAGACTCGAACCAGAAACTTGGGTTTTATCTGCTACACAGGTGCATCTCTGAAAGCGTTGATCTCTCATTTCCTGATCAGCACTGCAGGTGTCTGTATCTCTCCAGCCTGGTTGACGCTGGTTGAGGCATAGAGTGAAGCACTATCAATTTTTTTTGACCAGAATGGAGTTCCACTGAATCATCTCCGTCATACTCATCCTCAGTGATCAGCATTGATAACATGTCTTACCTTCTGTGATCTTACAAATATGAGACAGCAAAATCAATAAATGTACAAATAAATAAATGAATGACAACGAATGAATAATAAACAAACAAATAGATGTATAAATTAATAAATGATAACAAAATTAATCAACTGACTGATTGATTAATTAATCAATTAATTAATCAATCCACTTCTCCATCCATCACTCACTCACTTACTTCCTCAATCAATCAATGAACAAAGGAACAAAAGAGAACAAGATAGGCTAGATTCTCTCTCTCTCTCTCTCTCTCTCTCTCTCTCTCTCTCTCTCTCACACACACACACACACACACACACACACACACACACACACACACACACACACACACACACACACACACGCACGCACGCACGCACACACACACACACACACACACACACGCGCGCACGCGCATACACGCGCAAACAGAGAGAGAGAGAGAGAGAGTGAGTGAGAGAGAGAGAGAGAGAGAGAGAGAGAGAGAGAGAGAGAGAGAGAGAGAGAGAGAGAGAGTCTTACTGATAGAAGTCCATTCAGCAGTCAGGACCACCATATGATTAATCTGTAAAAGGTCAAATAGGTCAGGTCAGGCTGTAAGTCAATACCAGCGAGTGCCATTCTTTAGTGCGGCAGATCTAGGTGTCTTTGTCTAAACATATGTAGCCAAATAGTTAGAGAGGCCACACACCACAATTAGGATGTGCCACCAAATCACTATATAATCCATGTAAGAATTTTGAGGCCTGCCTTATGTTTGACCAGCATTAAATTTGATGTCAAACTGATAACTGATCAAAAGAACAGCTCCCCACCAATCACATCACTCACCTGTAGAACTTCCACCTACGACATCATATAAAATATTCAAATACGTGACCTTCCCCTCAGCTGACTGCACATTTCAGGCCTTCACCCTCATCCGTGACCCTATCTTTGCGCCAGGTGGTAATCCCCAAATAGTCCTATTCCTTTGATTTTAAAAAAATAGATCTGCTTGGAACCACCTGGCTCGTAGCTTGATGGCCGTATGAAAGAAAACGAGGAGAATCAACGTTCAGACACAAAGAAAATGATCAACTCTATTTGACTGCGCCAGTCTATATATACTGGACTTTTAGGTATGCAGTATGTACACAAGTTTTCTCTGACTCTTTTGAAGAAATAATGCCCACATGAAAAACTGCCATCGATTTCCAACTCAGCTGCACAGAGTACATGTCACCTACACAGTAAGACCGAGTCTGTGAGTTCTTCGACAGAACCTACTACTGGCTCTGTGATAGCAAGTAACAACCCATTAGCAATGTTTGCCTGCATTCTGATGGCACTGCTGTTGAACCACTTATCAACAACCTTTTACGGACATTTCTACACACAGTGTGGTCATGATTAGTGCAGGCTAGAAAGAATGTATTTAGGGTACTATAACTTACTTTTCATCCCATTTTTTTTAACTTTTGATTCGAAGTACACCCCTAAGTAGTCACTTTTTCATGATGAAGTCAGTTTGAAATTCTGACAATTCTTGGAATCACTCCCCAGTGACAGAGAAAAGATGTGACAAAATAGCCTCTCCACCTGTCTACACATTAGCGGCCAGATTGGTACAGAGAAAAGATGTGACAAAATAGCCTCTCCACCTGTCTACACATTAGCGGCCAGATTGGTACAGAGAAAAGATGTGACAAAATAGCCTCTCCCACCTGTCTACACATTAGCGGCCAGATTGGTGCAGAGAAAAGATGTGACAAAATAGCCTCTCCACCTGTCTACACATTAGCGGCCAGATTGGTATTACAACCAGTTTGTCCATGGTGAATGGGAGCACAGTGAAGCCACTCCTCTGGTATTTAATCGTCGCTCTCTTCCGGCAATTCACTGACTGCTCAAAAGAACTTATTCTTAAGCATCAATATTCATATATGATGGACAGCTGCCATATTTTGTTTTGAACTACTCTCATATACTGATATAGGTTCATTTCTGTGATTATGATCAAGGGTACCTTTATTTCAGATGTGATCTTTTGTTAATGTATTTCCAAACTCACCCCATTTAAGACGATTTTGGGGGACTGGATGCAAAAAATCATCATTTTTCCCACAAAAGACAATGTATGACCAGTGTTTTAGTATCAATGAAGTGCAAAGTTAGTCTTGTAGCAATTTTAATGTGAAAATACTTCTTTCTAAACACAGCTTAATTCAGTGCCTGTGTGTGTCTATGTTGAACAGCAATTTTCAATTCAAAACAGTCAAAAGAGTGCAGCTGTTCATAGGACAGAAAAAGAGGAGGGTTGGGGGGTAGGAGGGTTGGGGGGAAGGGAGAGGGACCGGGTGAGAAGTGGGAGAAAGTGTGCAGTGGGATGTGGAAGGAGGGGGGGAGAGACATAAGCACACACACACACACACACACACACACACACACACACACACACACACACACACACACACACACACACACACACACACACACACACACACACACACACACACACACACACACACACACACACACACACGCACGCACGCACGCACGCACGCACGCACGCACGCACGCACGCACGCACGCACGCACACACTTCTCTGCCCCTCTTCCTGCAGGGATATCCACAGAATTACAATAAACAGCCCACTTGGTGCAAGGACCACTCACCACAAGAGCCATGGACAACAGGAAGGGTCCACACGTCGCCTGATCCATGGCGAACAGCATGCGCCCAAACCGTGCATGCTTCATTTGCTTTCCTCCAGATGTCTGTGACGGCGGCAGACAGTCGTAGACCAGGAAGCTTCGGTGGGAGGATGCTGACTAAATCCTGAATCACAAGAGGACCAAGCCTCACGGCTGTATTACATTGTCATTCTTCATCACCGCCGACCGCTTTGTGCCATACCAGAGAGGAACAGAGTTCACAACATCCAAAATACCTCTACCCAACCACCCCAGCTGTATAGAAAACATCACTCCACCACGTACAGTCAGGAAGCACCAACCCGTCAGTCAGTCCATCAGAAAGCATCACACTACCACTCAGTCCATCAGAAAGCATCACACTACCACTCAGTCCATCAGAAAGCATCACACTACCACTCAGTCCATCAGAAAACATCACACTAGCACTCAGACCATCAGAAAACATCACACAACCACTCAGACCATCAGAAAACATCACATTACCACTCAGTTCATCAGAAAACATCTCATTGCCATTCAGTCCATCAGAAAGCATCTCGCTACCACTCAATCCGTCAGAAAACATCTCACTACCATTCAGTCCATCAGAAAATATCACACTGCAAACTCAGTCCATCAGAAAACACCACACAACCGCTCAGTCTATCAAAAAGCATTAAACTACCTTTCAGTCCATCAGAAAACATCACACTACCACTTAGTCTACCAGAAAACGTCATCAAACTCAGTCCATCAGAAAACACCACTAAACCCAGTCCATCAGAAACCACCATCCACCATTCAGTCCATCAGAAAACACACCATACACCATTCAGTCCATCAGAAAACAGCCACACATCACTTAGTCATTTAGAAAACACCATACGCCGCTCAGTCCATCAGAAAAACACCAGCCATCATGTCAGTCCATCAGAAAACACCAGCCATCATTTCAGTCCATCAGAAAACACCAGCCATCATTTCAGTCCATCAGAAAACGTCATCTACCACTCGCTCCACCAGCTCAGTCCACCAGAGAACACTAGTCCATCAGAAAGTATCAGACACCATTCCATGCTTGAGAAAGCGCTGCCCCAGAAGCAGAAGAAGAAGAAGAAGAAGCAGTAGAAGAAGAAGAAGAAGAAGAAAGAAGAAAGAAGAAGAAGAAGAAGAAAACAAGACAAGACAGGAAAAGACAAGACATGACAAGACAAGACAAGACATGACAAGACATGACAAAACAAAAATCAGTATTATATACACCTCGGTGACATTCTTCATTATCCTCGCTCATGTAGAGGAACCAACCAACCAACCAACCAACCAACCAACCAACCAACCAACCAACTAACAAGCCAACCAACAAACCAACCAACCAACCAACCAACCAACCAACCAACCAACCAACCAACCAACTAACCAGCCAACCAACCAACCAACCAACCAACCAACCAACCACCCACCATCAACAGACACCCACCCATCCACCTGCCCACCATCACTATCACCACACCCACCACCGCCATCAAAAACCAACATAAACAAAGAAAGAGAATTGTACCAGCCGCCGTGGCGAAGTGGTTAGCGTCGCGACTCCCGGCTGGGAGGTCGTGGGTTCGATTTCCATCAGAGTCATGTGGGATTTTTCTTTCCCAACCGGTTCCTACCCAGAGCTGAGTTTTGCTACGGGCTCAGCTGGGAAGACTGGGACCACACAGTCGAGTTTCATCCACTTAATGGATGCGTCTCTGAAAGTGTTGGTCAAAATTCCCTGACCATCACTGCAGGTATCTGTATCTCTTGGGCCTGATTGACGTCGGGATAAATTATGAAAGGAAGCGTAGAGTACAGCCCTGTCATGCAGTCTCAGACCGCAGTGGAAATCCG
This sequence comes from Conus betulinus, assembly GCA_016801955.1. Lineage (NCBI taxonomy): Eukaryota > Metazoa > Mollusca > Gastropoda > Neogastropoda > Conidae > Conus > Conus betulinus. Next base: position 7,506 of record JADBJO010022350.1, on the reverse strand, counting down.
TAGCAT